>JABEVN020004148.1:0-15299 GCA_013146195.2 Codonopsis lanceolata | reverse complement strand
AGTTGACTCTATTCATACAAATGACGACTTCCTCGAAATATTAATATATCACATTCATGTCTGCACAAGATCACATCTCAAGCCTTCGTTGAATACACTATTGTAGAAAACAAGTCATCATTTCCACTAAATAACACAATGGTCGTAGTCAATCATTTATGAGATTAATTTTCACACTCTTCATTTCATTCACGTAACATCATGTGTCAAGTGACTCATGGATATAACTATCTTGAAAAATCCTTCGATAACTTTTCAATAATAATCAGTCAATCTCGAAAATCTTTATTTTATACTATGTCAAGTCTCAACAAATCAACGTAATTCATTCGAAACCATGTGTCAAAAATAATATTTCCTCTAAGCAAGGAACACATTTACTCGATTGATAAACCATCGATTATCTCATGAAGAATCCATAACTTGTGGATGTTATTCATATTCATCCCCCTAACTCAAAATAAACGGGGATATATTCCATAAGGAATACAATGCAACAATCAAGGTATGACTGAACACTGGTCATCTTTCCATCATTTGTTCAAACACACCGTGAAGGAGATCATCTCTCAATCAAAACTTCGTGAAATCGAACAAATCGACTTAGCTAATCAATCAAACCATCATCAATGAGTAATATTCATTACCGGTGAAGTCAATCATCACCTTTCAACCATAACAAGATGTCTCTTTTCTAGATAAACTTCATCAAGTATCCTGTGGTTATCCACTAGGCTATCAAATCATCATTCAAATATTCCCTGCAGTGAAGTTTTCAATTCCTCCTACAGAACCAGTACCATTCTATAAGATGGTTTTAATGTAGATGTTATCCTTGATAACAACTCAATACATGCACAATGATAGAGAGCATCCAACATAAATATATCTGAATCTGTAGATATAACAATGACATCCTCTATTTTGGTGTATCATTACTTACAACCCAAACAAAATCTCAGATAATTAGAATACTCAACTAGAACAGTATACTAGTTCTTTTAAGAAAAATAACGTACGTGCACTCATTATTTGTTACTCATGAATGCTACTCCAGTATACTCAACACATAATAATTAACCATCTTATTATGGTAATTAAAACATGAAAACTCTTACTTGCCAAATTTGACGTTTAAAACCACAGATAGGCTACACTGCGAAGTGAACATACAACGTGTGATTACTTACTTAGCATATCACGTGTCTATACACATATATTCAAATCAAGTCGGTATCATGTGGAATTACATATAATCATAACAATTAAACATGCAATGTGTGATTACCCTGCGGTATGTCACTGCCCAAAATACAGATGGCCATCAATAGCCAACACGTACACCCTCTACTGGGGTAATCACCTCAAGTACACAAGCCAAACTAGGGATGATGCCTAAGTTTCCCCATAACAATGCAATGTAATATATGAATGCAATAATCATGGTTTGAAAAGAACACACATTCTTGTACTCAAAGGAGGGTTCTTCCTAACACTGTTGTAGGATCAGACACTCCCTACTAATCAAGAGCGAACACTCGACCCTACACTCAAGACTTACCACTTCTAACCTTTTTAGTATTGGTACTCTACAACAACCCAACCACAGATAGATTATTACGAACTCTAGGCAATCTCTCCCAAAGGTGATCTATACCACCAAATTCATAACACAAATTCTGTTGAGTATTATTCATTCTTTGTGTGACCCGTCTTTGGACACTAGTTGCAAATCAAACTCGAACTTTGACCATTAGCTTGTTGCTTTCATGTCCACCTGTATTCAGTTTCACTTTCCCTACCTAATAATAATTAATTCTTTAGTTACTCAAACATTGGCCTTGACACTACGACTGTTTCTTCATATCTGTATTATTCTTCCATCTATGCTCCTTATCTAGAACTGAGTAGGTACAATATCTAGCTAATTATGTGAACTTGGCCAAATTTGAATTTTACATGCTGTATGATATCACAGGTCAGTGTGATGGCTCATGGAAAAATTGATAAAGATAATGTGAATGATTTACTATCAAGCGAGCTGAAATGTCATCTGTTTAAAGTTTCTGTTTCATTGTGTAGTGTTTACTCTTTTTCTCCTTTTTGTTAAATCGTCATCAACTAAATATTTTGCGTTTTGTACATTTGTCACGCTGGGGATGATAGTCAGTCTTTTATCACAAGACACATGTATCATATATATACTCCATTAAAAGGGCGTGTGTATGTGTTTTGATTCACAGATTATGACATGTCATGATGAATGTGTATGGTTTGTGTTTATAAAACAAAACAATGATGCATACAAGTTTTTTGTTGTTGTTGAGAATATGGTTTTCATTTCTTAATTCTTACAGAAATGTTTGATTTTTGAGGTACAATTGGATTGTAAAACTTTTTGGTGTTTGTGATTTGTTAATGCAGCCAATCATCATCAGCATCGCCATTACCATTACCCTCCTGCTGCATAATATCTATTTGTATTGTGTTAGATCTGTTCATTGACTGAACAACTAGTCTTCCGCTAACATCTCCACTTTCTTCGTCTTCAACTTGTTTTTTGTAACCTCTTTCTTCTCATCTGCAAATGATAAGAATTAAGAATGAATGGAGTCGTCATGCTGAACGTGAACTAACACCCACCTAGTACTAGTACAAGGAGCCTCCTCGTCTAGTTCCCTAAAATGCTTACTGAATTGCCACAACATTGACTCAAAATGTAAAAGGAGAGAGATTAAGCACACTACTCCAAATATGAGCAATAGCCCCTAGAAACTCTCCATTTGAAGTTGGTCTGATCCATCCAAGTCCTGTGACTCACAACTACTTTTGTTTAGCCTCCTGTCATGAATCTTTTGAAGTTCCCCATTCTCTGATAATCTTAGAATCGCCGTTGAGATGTTAACCTCTAAAGGAGAGTCCGTTGGAAAAGCCTACAATTAAGAAAAATGGGAAATCATTGCGCAAATCGGGTCAACCCATCCCCACAAAGAAACAAAGCTGCATGCGCTTTAGTAAACACAACTTGAGGAGAACCATTTTTATGGAGATCATTTTCATATTCACATATTTCATTTTTATATGTTTCATTAATGCACGGAAAATTTACATGACTAGAAAATACTTTAAACAAGCTATTTTCTTTGCAACAAATGGAGGAGTTTGGGATTCTCAGGTACAAACAAAAGTGGGAGAGAGAAGACCTTCATTTTCCAGAAAATGACTTGCAGAGTTCAAATCCATAAGTAGTTCTCCTTAGGAAAATGGGTGATTCTCTGTTGATTTGTAGAATTATCTACATACACTTGACTCATTTTCCTAAATACATACACACACCTTTTTAATGGAGTATATATATGATACATGTGTCTCATGATAAAAGACTGACTATCATCCCCAGCGTGACAAATGTACAAAACGCAAAATATTCTAGTTGATGCCGACGAACAAAAAAGGAGAAAAAAAGAGTAAACACTACACAATGAAACAGAAACTTTAAACATATGACATTTCAGCTCACTTGATAGTAAATTATTCACATTATCTTTATCAATTTTTCCATGAGCCATCGCACTGACCTGTGATATCATACAACAGGTAAAATTCAAATTTGTATCACACATTAGTATGGTATATAAAAACAACATTTCCATTCGAGCAATACCAGGGTCGTGTCATCACTAACCGTAGTCTATAGCCACCTAGCATTCATGTCAACCAGAAACTAGGGTTGTGTCATCACTAATCGTAGTCTGTAGCCACTTAGTCATTCATGTCAACCCGTCTCTCAGAATTGTGTAAGAATCCTACAACAAAGGAAAATTTTGACGATCAATGTGTTGGTGAAATGTGTGAGAATCCTACATTTCACCATTACCATCATACTTTTACAGTGAGATTAATCAATTTTGGGACATTTAGTTTCTCTGCTCAAAGAAACTCTAGTTACAGAGAGCCTCCTTGGAGGTTTGCCCAGCATTGATTCTTGTATATTTGGGTCAAGCTCCTCATGTTTCGAGACATTGAATATATGAAAATGACTCTATGATTGATTTGTGTCTCAGAACCATTTTATGCACTTCTTATTTTTGCTGGAAATTATTATTGCTAAGAGCATCTAAAACAGTCCAAATATTCCTACTAATACAAACAATGTCGGCAATTTACTCCTCAGTAGATGTAAACGTATTATTATAAGAATTTACTATTCTTAGTGTATAAAAACACAATTAGGAAATAAAATGGAGTACATAAATGTCTCATAGGAATGGTTATGTTCTAGTCAAAACCATCATGTTCAAAAAATTCCTTTTTAACTCTCGTATCTTTAATGACTTCTTTTTATCTAAAACCCCAAAATACCCTATCTTTTTATGAAAAAACTCTTTGGGTCGTCCAAAAGACCGACTCACTAGATCGTTTAGTGTGAAAAAGATATAAGTAATTTGATGCGTTTTACAAAGGCTAAAAAGTTAAGAAAAACGGTTTTACGGTATTTTATATAAGACAGACCCCTTTATCGAAACCACCGTATATATGATGGGTTGAGTTCTTAAAGAGTGAAACTCTACCTTTCAGATTAAGATCTTTAAAACGATCACCAACTCTTTACAAAAGATTACCTCTGTAGTAGAGAATGGAACTTGCGAGATGCGGCCATGGCGATGGGAGAGAAGGTTAGGGTTTGGGAGAGAAGACGGAGAGAGGGATAGCAAAACGGGTGGGAGAGAGAGGCGTGGTTATTTTGGGAAATTAATAAAAAAAATTGTCAAAAATTGTTGTAGACCATGACTCATGAGTCTGATTATGTTTCACTTCCTTTTCCATCCCGATCTTATTTTTTAGAGAGATAGAGAAACAAATTTGGTCAAAGGCGATCTATTGCAATCAGGTGGTTCCGTTGAAGCTCTCTGCCCCTTCTTCTTCTTCTTCTCATAAAACCCTTATCACCGTACCCAAACCCGTACCCGTTTTTACCTCTGTCAAGTCATTCGCGACCAGACCACCGCCCCCGGTCCGGCCGACTTCACCGGTTCTTGCGCCGTGGATGGCATCGGCGACTACGTCACCCTCCGCGACGATCTCCAAGTACACCCCGGTGAGATCTCCATCTCCGACATCACCGGCATTGGCGCCTCCTCCTAAAAGCTCAGCAACCCACTCTTGAACTGCGTCGGTATTGCCGCCATTTCCGTCATGAAAATGCTCAACATCCGATCCGTTGGCCTATCCCTTTCCTTTAAGAAAGGCTTGCCTCTCGAGAGTGGGATGAGATCCAGAGTCGCCACAGCCGCCGTCGCGGTCAACGAGATATTTGGGGGAAAACTATCAATATCAGAGCTTGTGTTGGCGGGGCTCGAATCGGAGTCCAAGGTTTCGGGCTACCATGCTAATAACGTAGCACCATCGATCATGGGAGGTTTCGTGTTAATAAGGAGCTACGATCCTTTGGATTTGATTCAATTGAAGTTTCCGAGGGATAAAGAGTTGTTTTTCGTGCTGGTGAACCCGGAATTTGATGTTAGACCCGACGGGGTCTAGCCCATGCTTTGTGACCTACGGGTTTAACTTAGAATAAACTAATTATTGGTTATGAACCTTAATTAATTATATTAGCCAAATAACATTATGAGCTTATATAATTTAGTCATCTAATATACTTAAAGTATATTAAATCTTAATAGGCCCAATAAATCTCTACACCTTGATGGACGGTGGGAGATTGATTACACTTTAGGGTTAGGTTCCACCTTCTATCTATTCAAAGTCTTCTGGGGATTAGGGTTTCTTACGTTCTTTTACCCTAACAGTTGCCTCCACAAAAATACATACATTCCATTGCATGTGAAATAGATAAGGGGGTGAAAACCTAAACTTACTTGAATTGAAGACTCTCGTTCCGCATTACAGTCCATCGGATTCAATTTCTTCGTACTAATGGCGTCAATTGGTTCCGGTATGTCTTCAATTTACGTTCATTATGCTTATGTAAAAAGAAACATGATCCTATTCTTGATTATGTGTACAAGTCTTATGTAAATTAATGTTCTAACATTTGAAGCTCCAACGAAGAAAATGCAAGTGGTGTTACCAACACAGGTGACAATGTCGCATCACATATGGAATTATAGTCAGGTGGGTGCATTGGTGGCAGGGGTGTTGCAAGAGGATTTGATGGGATTGGGCAAGGCATTGGGATCGGATAAGATAGTGGAGCCTCGGAGGGCACCATTGATACCGGGGATGGAAGGAGTGAAGAAAGCTGGAATGGAGGCGGGGGCATTCGGTGTACAATAAGTGGGTGCAGGCGACGGCGGTGGTGGCGGTGACCGATAGTGAGGAGAGGGGAAGGGAAATTGGAGAAAAAATGGTGGAAGCATTTATGGAGCATGTAAATTTGAAAGCTATAGCTATGGTGAAGAAATTGGACAGAATTGGTGCTAGGCTTGTCAGTAGTATTTCTATTCCTTGATAGACAGATTTTTCCTAGTTCTTTGAATCAATTTGGTTTTGGAAACTTCTTGTTAAACTTTGATTAAGAAATAAGACTACTCCATTCTTCTTCCTCTGGTTCTGATGTATGTTTGTATAATTGTATTGTAGACAAACTAGCCCTTCACAATAAGAATAGGTCTCTTGAGTGATGGATAACAACAAGAAAAAAAAAAACCGACTGCGTATGCCAAAACGACTAAAATTAACCTTCAAATAGAGAAAAAAAAATCCAAATATTGTTTGATTTGAGACCTTGCCAATTACTCTCGATTAGTTCCAATTGTAAATATATTTAGGCATTTTATAATCAGTAATGCAATTGAAATAGTTCTATTAGTCTCAGCGTTGTTGATATTCAATCAAAAGATGCTGCTGGAAAAGAAAAAAACAAAGGACAAACTTAAAAATATCCGACCTGCCGGATTCGAACCAGCGACCTAAGGATTAGCTGCTGGCAAGAAGCCTACTACAGTCCTCCGCTCTACCAACTGAGCTAAGGTCGGTTTCTGCTTAGAAAGCCCATTACGGATATTTAATTTTAACAACATACACCCGAAAATAGACACTAACAGGATCAACCTCAAACATTCAGGAGCAGGAAATTGATACGATTTATCATTTGTTATTGTTACGGAGTATTATTTTATTGCTAACTACTCCCTCCGTTCCGGCTTTGGGCAAAAAAATCAACTATTCTATTTTGAGATACTTTCAAAAATTAAGGCATAAAATTGTCATTTTATTACAAATAAGTTACTAAAAGTGTCATTTTCTTAAAAAAATTAACTTTTAAACGAGAACTTTTTACCCAAAATGAAGGGAGTGTGGGATGGATTGAGAGTTTCTACTATTAATGCTAACTACTGATGCATTTGATGCCTCCAAATAAAGTTTCCCTATTAAGTAAATTGAAGATGGGATGAAGTATGAGGTGAAATTCCATTTCGATTGTTAGTTGAAATTAAACATCTTTCTCCAATAAAAGTAACATGATGCTTAAACAGACAAACAAGTAAAAAATGATAACTTAACACCTAAAATGAATCAAGAAAGAGGGAACAAACTATCTGGCCTTCTTGGATATTCTCATTTTAGTTTATAATGAGATTGAGTAATCAAGAGTTTGTTTGACTGTAGGAGAAGGTACTGAGTAGCTCAATTACAAATACTCAATGGGAAATGTGTGAGGTAATCTTTCTGGCCATATTCTTGTCTATAAGTAGCTTTCTTGGGAGATTAGCTATGTACCCACGCTGGGAGAACAAAGACCACTTGGGCGCTTAACAACTTCAACCCCAAGAAAGTAGTGCAGATCACCAAGGTCCTTGAGCGAGAAGCGATTAACGAGCAGAGATACGAAAGTATGAACTGTAGCGGGTTGGTTCCCAGTGACGATGATATCATCCACATATACAAGGAGATAGATGATGTTGCCGCGCACGAGGATGAAACAGTGATGCGCCTCGACCACGAGTTTTTAAGCTGAAGCAGGTGAAAGAACCGACCACGGCTCATTATACCATGCTCGGGGAGCCTGCTTGAGACCATAAATAGCCTTGTGAATACGACACACATGTTGAGGTTTGTCCTTGTCTGTGAAACCATGTGGCTGAGCCATGAATACCTCCTCAGATAGGTTGCCTTGAAGAAAGGCATTGTTCACATCCAGTTGTCGAAGATCCCATCCTTGACAAACTGCTAGTGAGAGAACAAGACGAACAATGGTCAGTTTAACGAACGAAGATCCCATTGAAAGTCTCGTGATAGTCAACTTTAACCACGGTCCTTGGGTGAAATCCCTTGACCACTAGGCGAGCTTTGTAGCGATCAATAGTGCCATCAGCATGTCTTTTGATGTGGTAGATCTACTTACAGCCAACAATATTGGGAGCATCTGCCGAAGGGACTAGATCCCAAGTTCCATTGCGAGCTAGTGCATCAAACTCCTCAAACATGGCCTGACGCCATTTCTCATCTTTCAGAGCCTGAGTGACACATGTTGGTTCAATGTCCGCTGTCAGTTGAACCGAAAGACTCAGTTTGGTAATGGGTTTGTAGATATTGTTCTTAGATCGAGTAACTATGGTTGAAGTTCTTAATGACCGAGTAACTATGGTTGAATGGTTGAGCAAGAACAGACTGCGGATTGAGCGCAGCAACAACAAAGGACTAGTAGCGGGTAGTGGTGAGTGGTGGGTGAGGTTGGTGTATGGGTGGTGAGATCAACCACATTCGATTAGTCGGGAGAAACTAGCGGAGAGGCACTTGGAGCGAGCAACCAAGCAGTGTGCATGAGTGGCCAGAAGCAAGCGATTCATGAGGGAGACACTAGCATATGTATCTAGGCGTTTAGGGCTGGTGGTTGGGGTGGAGATTGAAAAGGTAGACTCGACAAATCGAACATGATGCAAAATTTACAGCTTGGTGGTGCTTGGATCATAACGTAGATAGACACTTTGGTGGCGAGTAACCAGGAAGACACTGGAGCGAGTGGAAGCGAGTTTGAGTTTAGCAAAGTTTGTAAAATGAAGTGGCAAGGGTAGCAGAGAGACAACCAAAGACACGAAGTTTGGAGTAGTTGGGTGGAGAGCCAAAAAGTTTATGGTAGGGAGACTAGTGAGCAAGAGTGGGTGTGGTGGTGAGTCGAGTCGCGGTTGAAGAGATGCACGAAAGTAGGAAGAGACCAATGTGGACAAGGTAACGTCCGAGAACCGTGCGAGGTGAGAGATACCATGGGGATAGGTAATGTTCAAGCAATCGAGATTGCCCAAGTAAATGTAGTGACAATGGTTGTTTTAAAAGGTAGTTTTTCACCAAGGCTTTGGCGAACTTAGTCCAGTAAAGCCCCAAATGTGTATAATGTCAACAAATGGATCACATTGTATAATGTTTTTCACCAAGGCTTTAAACTTGGGAAAATGGTGGCGAATTCGATTGGGGAGGTCCGTGTATAATGATCAACAAATATCATTATAAATAGTTTGAAGAGGAGTCCAAATATCAATAGACCCAATAGTATTTTGATGAAAAGGAAGTTTATGACTTTTATTAGAAAGACAATCATTACAATGAATATGATTGCGAACAGTGTCTAATGCTAAACCTAAACTAGAGAGTATCTGACTTTGGACGAGGCCAGACGGATGGCCAAGGCGATGATGCCAATCTTGGTGAGAGACTTTGGAACGGACACAAGCAGAGGGGCGAGGAGAGGGAGCTGTGGTCGGTCATTCATACACACCTTCCTTAGACTGTCCGGTCGGTAGTATTCTCCCTGTCAGTAGATCCTTCACATGAAAAGAAGATGGTAAGAACTCAATAGACATGTTATTGGATATGCAGAATTAAGATATGGATATGAGATTGCGTTTCATGCTAGGAACAAACAGGCCATTATGTAAAGTAAAAGTGTGTGCAGAGGTGGGGAGGATAGAAGAACCAGTTTTGGAGATATGTAGGCTTGTACTATCACAAATGACCATGTCATTCGTGCTCAGATAGTTGGAGTGAAGATGGAGGTTGCCAAGATCGTTGGTAACATGGTAAGAAGCTTCACTGTAGAGAAGCCAGCCCGGAGTCCCGGTGTTCGTTGTGGTTACAAGGTGTGCCCGTGGGTGCCTTGCGTAGTTACTGGCCGAGTTGGAGTCAGTGGGCAGAGATGTGGTGGCGACCAATTGAAAGTTAGGGCAGCGAGCAACCGTGTGGCCCTGTTGGCTACAACCCTGACACTTACCAAGATAATGTCGTTGGCGGGGAACAGAAGTCTAGGACTGCTGGGAGGGTTACTGAGGTTGAGCAAGAGCTGCCCGAGCTTGCGAGGAGTGCCGAGCATGCGAGATGTGGTTCCTCGAGATAGCAACACGGGTAGAGACATGATAAGCGAGGGCGTATCGCCTTGAAGTAGTTCTCGATTGATGAGTTTTTCATGGAGCTCATCAAACGATATGGGAGTGTCCCGACCTTCCACCACATCCACGATGTGGCGGTAGTTATCATCCAAACCACCAAGGAAAGTCTCAATAAGATCCTCGTGGTCAAGCGGTTTGCCTAGAGCTGCGAGTTCATCTGCCCGACTTTTGACAGACTGCATGTAGTCGGAGATCGACTGAGTGCCCTTGGATGCCCGCTTGAGGTAGTCTTTAATCTGTTTGATGTGGCCGCGAGTCGAACGAGCATAGGTGTGAGCCTGAGTTTCCCATGCTTCTCTAGTAGTGGCGGCCTGCTGGATCATAGGAACTATGGGAGCAAAGAGGAAACCAACAAGGGCGCCGAAACAAAAGTTTTTCTTGCCGGATCCAGGGTTGGTAGTGTGGGTTTGGGATAGGAACATCCTTGGATGATTGAGCATCCTTGGCTAGGACGGTGGGAGGCGGGCATGGGTGTAAGCCATTTACAAACTTGTATAGGTCATAGCCAATGAGGGTGGCCTCAACTTGGAGTTTCCAAGCTATGTAGTTTATGGAGGTGAGTTTGGTGATATTGTGGTGAGAGATGTTGATGAGGTCGAAGGTTTGTGTGGGGTCAAGGGGGTTTTTAATGGTGAGGGAGTAATTTTCGTTAGCCATGGCAGAGGGCGGTAGGGACGGCAGCTAGAGGAAGAAGATTAAGGTTTTAGGGGCAAAGCTCTGATACCATGTAGAAACTAATAAAGTTTAGGAATAACGACATAGCCTTTCTATTGATTGAATCTCCTATTTATAGGGAGAGTTACAAATAGGGTTACACTTGGAGTATTGTACAGGAAACCTATACAAGGAAGATAACATATTAAAGAAAGAACTAAATAAGGTAATTACCTCTTATTACTAATTGCTAATTACAAATAAACAAGAATAATAATATATATTCTCTAATAAGTGCTAGATGCAGCTCCTGGCAATGGGGAAGTTATCCATTTGACTGTACATTATAATGTCATATTCTTAATATCAAATAACCAAAGCATGATCAGCAAAAAGTAATGATTTGTTCACTTTATATCTCATGTGTTTGTTTATTACATTTTACAACGGAAAAGGAAAAGAGAAGAGAAAAAATAACCTCAAAAATCATTTTATCTAAACCACCTGCTGCTGCTTTTTTTTTTTTTTTTTGTTACAGATCTCGCCACTTTTGCGTCAACATAGCCATGCATCCATGTGCGATGAACTACATGTGTGTATTGTAACTGCAAAGGCCCTACAAGTTACAACCATAATTGGTAATGGACTTATGTTCCATCGTTGGATGAGCTCCGGAATGCCCCCGGTAAGAAATCCGATGATGTTAGCCGTAGTGCATGCCCCGGTAAGAAAGCCAATTCTATGTGATGTTAACCGTAGTGCGGGATGGTCTACCTGCCAACAGACTTCCAGGTCCTAGGGAATGGGAATGGGATGGGCTAGCATCAAGAATTCCTAATAGCATACCAATCTATTATCCATGGATGGTGGCTTACTTGGCTTTTCCATAGTTCAATAACAAAACTACAAAAGCAAGCTCCACAAACTCCCAGTAGGGTGATTCCCAGTTTCAAATGTAAAACCATTACATTTGCTTTCTAATATGTCTATGTTTATAGCGTGGAAGGAGAACATCTCTGAAAAACTTGGATGATGATTCAGGATTGAGAAATCACGTGCATGCAGCATGCATAATCCCCTTAGGATAAATAATTTTATCTAGATCTGAAATAGCAATGCCTTGCACAGCTATGTGGTCCCAAAAACACTTCTGACAGCATAAATTTGTTCAAAATGGACATATTCACAAGTACAGATAAGAGTATCAGGTCTGAGTATTATGTTGAGAAGCAAACGTCAAAAAAAAATCCTCTAGTATTGAGTCCATGTCCAGCTAACGGAAGAGCCTTTGCACTGACCTTTTTTTTTTGGTACCTTTCCTTCAAGTTTTAGTCTTCTATATGCTTTTCGGATGTGGCAAGGCCTGATTCGCAAGCGTCCCTCCTGTCTGTCATCACCGTTCTCGCTGTAAAACAACATTGAATTAATGCAAGTCTAGAATGCCTCCAATTTCTTTGTATGCCTCTGAAATTTCATACAATATTCCTTTTATTATTATTACTATTATTATTATTATTATTATTACTATTATTATTATTATTATTATTATTGGTTATTATTATTATTATTATTATTATTATTATTGGTTATTATTTTGAGTCTTTACTACAAATTCCAAGTTTTAGAGATAAGAAACTATGTGCTTCTTAAACCAACCTAGGTTCATTACTAAGTCCAACTAGGTTATAAACTATCCAATGTACTACAATGTAGTTCATATTCATCATAGAGTCCAATTAAAGGCTATAACACATATCAAAATACCAAGTAAGCATAAAGACAAAGATGTGTATTCATTGACCTCAAAAAGCATAGCTTTTATTTCCTTAGGATCAATGAGTACCAAGAATTGTAGTTCATATTCATCATAGAGTCCAATTAAAGGCTATAACACATATCAACATACCAAGTAAGCATAAAGGCAAGTATGTGTATTCATTGACCCACTACTAGAAAAATGACCTTTAGTGACGGAATTTTCCGTCGCTAAAGGCGAAATTCCGTTGCTAAAGGCCCCCAGCGACGGAATTTTTTCGTCGCCATTCCGTCGCTAATCCTTCGTCGTTGATGCCGACGGACCGATTTTCGTCGCTAAAGGCAGCCTTTAGCGACGGAATTTTCCGTCGCTAAAGGTTGATTTTCAGCGACGGAATTTTCCGTCGCTAAAGGCTATTTAAAATTAATTAAGATTGAATTTCAGCGACGGAATTTTCCGTCGCTAAAGGCTATTTAAAATTAATTAAAATTGATTTTCAGCGATGGAATTTTCCGTCGCTAAAGGCTATTTAAAATTAATTAATTGAATTTCAATAATTTTAAAAGCGACTTTATAAATTAATTAAATTTGAATTTTTCGTCGCTAAAGGCTATTTAAAAATTAATTAAATTAATTTCAGCGATGGGAATTTTCCGTCGCTAAAGGCATTTAAAATTAATTAATTAATTTCAATTGAATTTTCCGTCGCTGCTTAAAAATTAATTAAATTTAATTTCTGCCAAAAGGCTATTTAAAATTAATTAAAATTGAATTTCAATGATTTTCTCTCCGTCTGCGTTATTTAAAAATTAATTAAAATTGAAAATTTTCCGTCGCTAAAGGCATTTGAAAATTAATTATTTATTTCATGACGGAAAATTCCGTCGCTAATAATGTAAAAAATTAAAAAACCTCAAAAATACTATTATTATAAATTTTTGTACCTGATAATATAACAATTAATACAAAATCGAAGATACAAAATAAACAATAATATAAAACCAATTTAAAAACATCAAACGTCAAATGTTATTACAACAATCCATGTAAATTATACATAACAATTAATACCAAAAACTTGTTTCTAGAGTTAACTTGTAAATTTAAACTTGTACAAATCCATGTAAACTATATCTAATAAAAAAAAAAAAAAAATCCTACGACATGAGTATCAAAAAACTTCATCTTCACAAAGAATCGCCTAAAAACCGTCCAAGTAAAATTACTATTTTGATTAAAAATCAACAAGAAAAAGTAAGTCATTGTTTTCATATGATCAAACAAGAAGCTTTGAAGCTTACCATACCATAGGAATACATTTATGGCATAATCATCATTTCTTTGCTTTTTTGGCCGGATAAACCTAAACATGTACAAGTTATCCAAAATCAATTAGTTAATAATAATAACAAAATGGTCCAACCCTATTTCCACCCCAATATGAGTATTAAACCGGAGGAATGGAAAGAGAAGAAATAGAATAAATGTTGCTTCAAAGTAAAGCACGTTCGGTTTCTTAAAGTCCCCCAACATACATGTATGTTGTTATTTCAAAGTCAATTAAACTACAACCATGTATTTCATAGCATCAACATGGCTACCTAGCTAACAAGCGCACATAAATCGATGTTTAAACATTAATACACTAAATTTACATTAACACCCCTTTGTTTCTTACCATTTACACTAACACCCCCTAAACGTACATACAATTATCTTTTTGGTTTCAAAGTCAACTAAACTACAACCATGGATTTCATAGCATCAACATGGCTACCCATCTAACAACGCATAAATCAATGTTTAAACATTAATACACTAAATTTACACTAACACCCATTTATTTCTTACTATTTACACTAACACCCCCTAAACGCATACGCTATGTTGTTCGGTTTCAAAGTCAAGTAAACTAAAACCATGGATTTCATAGCATCAACATGGCTACCTTGCTAACAAACGTACATAAACCGATGTTTAAGCATTAATACACTAAATTTATACTAACACCCCTTTAATTTTACCATTTACACTAACACCCCTCAACGTACATACAATTATCTTTTTGGTTTCAAAGTCAATTAAACTACAACCATGGATTTCATAACATCAACATGGCTACCACTAACAAACGTATATAAATCGATGTTTAAGCATTAATACACTAAATTTACACTAACACCCTTTTATTTCTTACTATTTACACTAACACCCCCCAAACTTACATAAAGTTATCTTTTTTTATTTCAAAGTCAATTAAACTACAACCATGGATTTCATAGCATCAACATGGCTACCCAGCTAACAAACGTACATAAATCGATGTTTAAACATTAATACGCTAAATTTACACTAGCATACGCATTCATACAAACTAACATGTATATTTCATGTATATTTCATCTACAATATAAAAATAGAATTATAACATTTTAATTACACACTAACATTTAATAAAAATAAAAAATATTAAGACCTTTAGGTTT
>JABEVN020004147.1:0-15312 GCA_013146195.2 Codonopsis lanceolata | reverse complement strand
GAAGTTTTCATGGTAGGCCCTCGATGAAAGATACTAGGAAGTTCTTTCATACATTCGGCCTTAAGGCTACTTTCACGGTTGGACATCTCGACGCGAAACACATTCTTATTCAAGTACATCATGAGGGGGACTATCAACGTCTTTGGATTAAGGACCAATGGTATCTTGGTCGATTTCCAATGCGCGTTTTCAAATGGACTCCTGACTTCCGGCCGGATATTGAAAGTTCCATTGTTCCAGTATGATTTTCTCTTCCGAGTTTACCGATCCACCTTTTTAATAAAACCACTTTATTCTCGATTGCATCCTTATTCGGGAAACCTCTGATGTTGGATCAACCTACCTCCAATCTTTCTCGTCCAAGCGTTGCCCGGGTGTGCGTGGAAGTTGATCTCCTAAAACCCATTCCTCACAGGGTTTGGGTTGATTGTGGTGGTATTTATTCCAGTTTTTGGCAAACAATGGAAGCTGAAAATCTTCCTAAGTTTTGTAAGAATTGTCTTCGACAAGGTCACCTGGATCTTAATTGTAAATTTATGAACCCTAATGTCGCACATTCTGATCCAAAACCTATCCCTAATGTTGCCAATTCTGATCCTAAACCAGCCTCTAACGTCGCTTCCTCGGATCCTAAATCTATCCCTACTTCAAATCATACCCGATGGGTTCCAAAACAGCCTGCATGGGAATCAAACCCTACGTCTCAAAACCCTAAGTCTCATGTTACTTTTGATATTCCTACAGACTCTAATAATGCAGATCAAGTCCCAACTGTTGCAAACCCTTCTGTTGTCATTATTGATGCTGATAAAGTGGATAAAAGTCCTAATATGGATGAAGGAATTAATGCGAATGATTCCCCTCCTATTAATGAACCTCATGCAAGTCTGATATCTCCTATTGATAATATTCTTGTTCATAATGTTTCTCCTATTTTGGATCAGGAACGCACAATCCAGGATGAGCAAGCTGGAACTTCTAAGGCAGCCGAAGGTGATGATCATGAACCCGTGATCCTTTCTCCCAATCGTTTTTCAATTTTAGCTTCTGACCCTGATGTCGGGGAATCAAGTGATGAGGATATTGAAGGAGATACTGTCCATCAAACTCAATGCATGGAAAATCTCAATCTGGACTCTTCTGTTCCCGTCGTTCAAAAGACCCGCAAGACTCTTCCTCCTTCTACTGTTATTACAATTTACAAGGTTTAAGGTTCAGTTGCAGCATTCCAGTTTATAATGGCTATCAATCTTTTATTTTGGAACATTAGAGGCATTGGCAATGATCCTTCCATTGGTCGTTTAAAACGCCTCGTCAAACTTCACAAAATTACTTTGATTGATGTTTTTGAGCCGATGATGGATGCCAGATACTTGTTACGTATTGCTAAACGGATGAAATTTAGAATTTGTTTCAATAACTCCCAAAGCTCTATATGGTTGCTGGTTAAATCCTCCTTCACATGCAGTATTCTTCATGATAAAGTTCAACACCTTACTGTTCAGGTGCAACATTTTACGTGGTCTTCTCCTGTTCATGTCACATGTGTTTATGCTAGTTGCGACATTATTGACAGACAAGATCTTTGGTCTGATTTAATAGATCTGGGTGCTAAGTTTGATTCCACCCCTTGGATTGTTGGTGGCGACTTTAATATCATTCTTTCTCCCGAAAAAAAATTGGGTGGTTCAGGTTGGGATCGTAATGGGGCGCTGGATTTTCATTCCTGTATTGCTGCTTCTGGTTTGATTGATTTGGGGTTTTCAGGTAGCACTTATACCTGGTGGAATTCAAGGGAGGGTAGTGCTTCTATTTTCCAACGTCTGGATCGAATGCTTTGTAATATTTCTTGGCAAAAAATTTTTCATGCTACTTCCATTAGACATTTGAGCCGTAGTGCTTCTGATCATGAGCCTCTTCTTATTACTATTCTTAAAGACAGCATCACACATCCTTCTTCTTTCAGGTTTCTTAACATTTGGACTTCTCACCAAACGTTCTTACCGCTTATTGAAGCGACATGGCAGCAGTCTATTTCGGGTAGACCCATGCAGGTTTTTGCCAAGAAATTATTGGCTTGCAAGAAAGCTATTCGTCGATGGAATACGTAGGTTTTTGGTAATGTTTTTACTCTTCTTCAGCAGGCGGAGGATGATGTTCACCGGCTGGAATTGTTATATGAAAATTCTGGTTCGACTGAGGATAGGACAGCGTTGAATCTTGCTCATGCTCGCTATAAACAATCGTTAAAGTTAGAGGAGAATTATTGGAGACAAAAGGCAAGGATTAATTGGTTCAAAGTGGGAGAGGGTAACACGAAGCTTTTTCATGCTTCGGTTAAACAAACTAGACGTCGACTTCATATTCATTCTATTAAAGGCGCTAATGGTCAGGATATTACTGTGGAGGACGAGATTAAAGTCCAGGCTGTTCAACACTTTGAATCTCAACTTCAAGCTGTTCCTATTGAAGATAATAGCCTTCTTAATATTTTACCTCGGCTTGTCTCAGATTCAATGAATAACATGCTTACTGCTTGGCCATCCATGGAAGAGGTCAGGTCCACTATTTTTGCTATGAGTGGTAATAGTGCAGCCGGTCCAGATGGTTTTTCTGGTTGTTTTTTTACTCATTGCTGGGGCATCATTGGCTTGGATTTCTTCAATGCCATCTTGGATTTTTTTTTGCGGGATCAGTAATTCCGAAGAGCTGGTCTAGTACTCTTATAGTTGCTATTCCCAAATCAGATCATCCAGAGACTTTTAATGACTTTCGCCTGATTAGCCTTTGTAATTTCAGCAATAAGGTGATCTCAAAAATTCTTGCTAATCGTCTGGCTAAAGTTCTTCCATCTATCATCTCTCTCAATCAAAGTGGGTTCGTTAAAGGGCGTCTCATTCAGGATAACATCCTTCTTGCTCAAGAATTAATGACTCACCTTGATAAGAAGATCTCTGGCTCCAATATTGTCATGAAGTTAGACATGTCCAAAGCTTTTGATAAAGTGTCTTGGCTATTTCTTCTTCAAGTTTTGAGGAGATTTGGCTTTTGTGAAGGTTTTATAGATATGATCTGGAGGCTGATCTCGGATAACTGGTTCTCGGTTTTAATTAACGGGGCTACAACCGGTTTCTTTCATTCCTCGAGAGGGCTTCGTCAAGGTGATCCGTTATCCCCGGCTTTATTCATTCTTTCTGCTGAAGTTCTGAGCCGAAGTCTCAATGCTTTACATTCTTCTCATTCTCATATGGCTTATTCTTCTGCTAGTGGTTGTTCGTCGGTTTCTCATCTTGCCTTCGCCGATGATATTATTATTTTCTGCAATGGTAGCCGTATCTCTCTTTCTAAACACCTTGATCTATTTGCGAGTTATGAAAGATGTTCGGGTCAACAGCTTAATTCAAACAAAAGTAGCTTTACGGTTTCTTCTAAACTTTCTGCTGGGCGTATTCAGTCTATTGATGGGACTTTGAATTTTTCTCAGAAAGTCTTTCTCTTGATATATCTTGGCTGCCCTCTTTTTAGTGGTCGAAAATTAAAGAAATATTTTGATCCTCTCATTCTCAAACTACGTTCTCGTATCAGCTCTTGGACCAGGAATTTCTTATCTATGGATGGCAGGATCACTCTTATTAATCATGTTCTTCATTCTATCACTGCTTATCACCTAGATGCTCTTGCTCCTCCTAAAGGTGTCATCAGGATGGTTGATAAAATGTTGGATAATTTCTTTTGGGGTCACATTAACGGTAAACGGAAACATCATTGGATTGCATGGTCGAAATGTTGTTCTCTTGTTTCTGAAGGCGGGGTTGGAACTCGTTCTCTCAGTGATCTTAGTCGGGCTTATTCTGCAAGCTGCTGGTGGCGTTTTCGTACTCAAAATTCGCTTTGGTCCAGTTTTCTTAAAGCTAAGTATTGCCCTCATATTCATCCTGTTCTGGCTTCAATCAGAGGCTCGCATATATGGTGTCGGATGCTTGATGTTAAGCCTTTTGTAGAACAGCATATGAAATGGCTTCTAGGGCGTGGGAATTGTTCGCCATGGTTTGATAAATGGCTAGATGAGGGTCCAATTTCCAACCCCAATAATCTGCCTTTTTCGACAGTTCGCGAGTTATTGTGGACTCATCCCAATTAGCTCCTGATATCTCTACTCTGATTGCTCCAACTGATTTAAGTCGTATTCTTGCCGAGGATCCCTTTCTTTCTGAATTGGATGACTCTCCCTGCTGGACTCTGGCTGCTAATGGGCGTTTCTCCATTGCTTCGGCCTGCCGCCATCTCCGTCTTTCTGCTCCGGAGTTTTTGTCTTCTAAGTACTTTTGGAATAGAAATGTTCCAAGACACATTAGCGTTTTTATGTGGCGCCTTCTTCAACACAAACTTCCTATTGATGAGGGTGTTACAAAGATAGGATTTCATATGGTTTCAATCTGTTCTTGCTGTGATTCGGGAAATGCCGAAACTTTCAATCACGTTTTTATGCACAGCTCTATTGCTTCTCGTGCGTGGTTCTATTTCAGTGCTGCTCATCAGATCCATTCCTGTTATATCTCCATTCTTCAATGTTGTATGGCATGGTGGCTCCACTCTTCCCGCTCTATGGATCATATTCTTTTGCCTTGTCTCATTTTATGGCATCTTTGGAAAAACAGGAATTCTCTCCTTTATGACAATAAGGGCCTCTCTCTTGCGGGCATTGTTAAGGTTGTTAATGATGATTTGCAAATTTATAAAGCTGCCAACTCTAATTCCAAGGGGCTACCTTCGAGTCCTAAATTCAAGTTGGTTCGTTGGATCCATCCTTCTTCCTATTCGGTTAGACTTAATACGGATGGGGCCTCTCGTGGTAATCCTGGACATAGTGGAGGTGGTGGTATTATTCGTGATTCTAATGGGAGCATCATTCTTGCTTTTTCTGATTATTATGGGGTTGGTTCAAATACTTTGGCTGAGGCTAAAGCTCTTCTGCATGGGGTTAGGTTACTTCGTGACTACGGTTTTCGTAAAGCGTTTGCTGAGCTTGATTCCAAGATTTTGGTTGATTGTCTTAATCTTGGTCATAATCCTTCTTGGCGGTGTTGGTCCATCATTCGGCAGGTGTTAGCTATTAATAGAGACATGGAATTTCAGGTTGGGCATTGTTTTAGACAGGCCAATTGTGTTGCTGATCTCCTTGCTAATTTGGGTTGTGATTCATCGGCTGATTCTAGTTTTGCCTCTGCTCAGGATCTTCCTCCCCGCATTCGTGGTGCTATGTTTCTGGATAAAGATGGTACTCCATATCTTAGACGCTCTAGATAGTTTGGCTATTTATTTTTCGCTTCCTTTGAGTCGTATGTATTTCTTTTCTGAGGTCAGGCTCCTCTGTCCTCCCATTATAAGGGCAAGGCTGGTTGTCCCCCTCAAGTTTGTTTATTTTTTTCACATTAATAAAATTCTGCAGGGTGCCGTCCCTGTTTCTTAAAAAAAAAAAAAGACAACGGCATACCTTAATCATTGCTGATCAATCTTTATCTCCTAACATTTCGAATCAGCAAACCTTAGTCTACCGATCATCTATCTTTCAAAAATCAGTATCGGTAGACTTCCACCATTCTTGAACATAGTATTCATTAACTGGTATCACAACAATTTTATTGTTGTCCTCATTAGTGTGTTCAAAACGACTAATAACCATGCATATCCAAGAATAGATATCAGCTGATATGTTCAATTGGTAGTCACCCTCCCTTTCTATTTGTCGTTATCAACTAGTATCAGTAGACTTTCATTACTGTTGTATACATCTTTAAGGTTATCAGTTGAATCATCAGACTCCAATCTCTGCGGATTACCTTGAACAGCAGACTTCCATCCCTGCCGTTCATAATCTCATATCAGCAGCTTTCAATCTCTGCTGATCACCTTATTGTGAAGATATCCTTGACTTAAACAACCTTTGGAAGTACTGATCGATTTTCAAAATGTTTTCCAACAAGTAGTATTTCAACATTTGGTATCAATTCCAAAAATGTTTTCAAAATTGGTATCAATTCCAAAAATGTCTTTTCAAAGTCTTCTCTGTTTTTGTTCTAAAATTTCTAAGAAGATTTAGGAGATTGCTGAGGATTGTGTAGATGATTCAGAAAGCCCCGTAAATTATCTTCTGGAAACAAAGAACACAAATTCATTACTGTCTTGAAAAATATTATATATTCTTTTGAAATACTTCTTAGAAAATTGATTTAAATTCTAAAACTTCTAAAGATTTGAGAGATTCCTGAGGATTGTGTAGATGATTCAGAATACCTCGTAAAATATCTTTTGAAATTTTAGAATTTCAAAACATATCTTATCTCTTCAAAGGTTTGTATTTTAAACTCGTATTATTTTTTAAAAAAAAGTCATTAATGTCAACACAAATCTTATTCTCTTCATCCAGTACTCTTCACCATCATTGGTATCTAACATCTGGATATTGAGTTATCTCGATTTAAGTCACAATCTGTATCGAAAATATTTTCAAGAATGACTTAATATCGACATCATGAATCGCCGCCTTTCCAAGTTAAATGTCCATTCAAATTCGAGCTTTGACTTGATTACTTCGTCGCTTTGTATTCCTATCATTACAGCTCTTCAATGGATACCAAAACAACTGTAATACCCCGATTTCTGGTTAGCTTGAATTACATGCAATACTCGCAATTCTTCCCTTGCAAATTTCTTGTTTGGTTTGTGAGAGAGTCTAGATGTGTATGAGAGATCACATTAAGACCAAAATACTATTAAGAGATGCCATATAGTTGTTTACTTGCTAAAGTCACAAGTCGTAACTCGACGATAGTCGAAATGCGACGCGATTGAGAGTTTGCTTGTGTTTGGTGTTCCTGACCTCGATTTGGTCCTAGATATTGACATGATGATTTATTAACATGTTTAGATGTGTCAGACTTCTAGTTGGATACATTCCTTAAGTCTTGTGAGGTTTTGACACTTCGAGGATAACAATAATCCTTATTGCGTAGTTCGAGATTGAGCCGTGTGAGCGTCTCGTCTTTCGGGAGTTCTTTTCTCCTATCTGTTGTTTAATATCTGAAAAGCATTTAGGCCTACTAAATATCCTTTTGAAGTGTTTATAATCTTGTGTTATTGCCTGTCGGTTTGTTGTTTCATTCGTCGTTTCGTTAGCGAGTTGTTATAACTTGCTTCGGTTTCGCTCTGAGTTGTTTCGGGTGTTGTTTATGGGAGTCTAGACCTACTTTGAAAGTGGTTTGAGGCTTGTTTGGTTTAGCTAAGTGTTTGAGGACTTTTATGGTTGAATTATAAGCCATTTTGGAGCTTTAAGGCTTGCGGTTGCATGCGGGAAGGACCGTACTCGACAAAGATTGCAGAAAACTCACCAAGGGCAAAGAGGGGAGTGACGCGGTCGCATGGTAGGATACCATTCGAGCGCTTTGGGCATTCGAACAGCACTGTCCCTGTTTTGGTATTTTGAAGTGTAATTCCTATCCTACCCTCACTAAACTTCTTCTAAACCCTTCCTAACCCTCATACTTAGTCCTAATCATGTCCTAACATGTTTGGGAAGTTAATTAAGGTTTGACTAGTGGTGGATTACATCTAATGATCACTAATTGTACAAGGGAAATCCCATTTGTACCCTCTTTATTGGTGGAGGTATAAATACCCACTTCCCTTTGTAACTTCAGCAATTCCTCCTCATTTTTCCTCCTTCATTCATACGTATAGAGTGAGATAGAGTTAGGAGACATGGAAGCTTGGAGCCCTAGCCCTTCTTCCTCTGATCTATGAAGATCCGACCGTTGGATCACCTCCAAACTTCGGATTCATGAAGCCCTCGACGAGTAGAACAACTTCACTGATCGGATTTTGGTTCTTTGGGGTTTTCATCCAAGCTAGGTAAGTTACCTTCTTTTGATTTTGGTTTATTGTCCCAAAGGAAAACAATCTATGTGCTATTTGTGGGCAATGGACACTTGGTATGCTATGTATGCCCATTTTGGGGATTTTTGGAAGTATGAACTTGTTGATATCATGAATATGATGATTTGAAGGGTATTGTGTAGTGTAAGAAACAGGTTATGATTTATGTTGAGTTTTGTGAATTTTAGGGCTTGTGAATAAAGCCCGAAATATTGGGGAAATTGCTATGAATATGAAATGGTGTTAATGTTGGGTTTGATGAAATGAGTAAAGAATGAAACTCGGTATTAAGACTCAACGAAGTCATTATAAGTTCAATAATGTGTTAAATGAACTTGGGTTGAAATCTTACGACGATTGGGTTTCGTTTGATTAATGTTGTAAAATACATAGCTTCCAAACTTTAAATGGAAATATGATTATGATGAGTTATATGGATTTTTAGGCCTGGGAATCAAGCCCTAATGAGTTTTGGGATTTTGTATAAATTCGAATGAAATGTTAAAGTATGGATTTATGAAACACATAAAGAATGAAATGTAGCATTAAGACTCAACGGAGTCGTTGTAAGGCCAATAATATGATAATGAGCCTTGGGTTGAAACCCTACAATGTTTTGGTTTTGATTGATTATGTTTGTGCGCACCGAGCATCTCGTTTGTGTCCAAATGAGACACTCATGTTATAGAGACTTATTGGAAATATATTTTTGAGCGTGCTTATTAGAGCCCGGAGCATTTGAGACCAGCCTATGGTCTCGGGTATATTTAAGAGACAATTAAGAGAGAATTCTCTCTTTAAGGAATTTGGTCACGTGCATATACAAGCACTTGCGAGGAAGTGACTACAGAGTAGTCACGAGGTTCTTGAGTATGGTATTGGAAGTGTCGATTATATACGACGATTAGGACTATGATTGAGTCCGGTGTGCTTAAAATAAAGATTAAAATACTAAGTCTTGAGTTGTGGATGTTCTTAGACTAATGTTGTAGTCTTGGGTTTGATCTTGAGTGGAGGATTATTGTAGACCTCACACTATGATTTATTGAGCTCACATGCTGATCTTGGATGAGGACTTGGGGATTTATGAGTACCTCAATATTTGGTTCTTGAACTAAGCTTGTAAGTTAGTTGAACATGTTGATTATATGCAAATATGTGCATTGTTTATGGGATTTTGTAGAGCATTATATCCTACATGTTTTGATGAGCCCGATATTAATGAACTTGGTCTCATTCGGTTTATGCAAGTAAATATCTACTTGGGCATTTTGGTTTGAGTCCAGCTGGCGGTTTGGTCGTAGTGTCAGCAATGGGACGATTCATAACCTTTGGGAACAATCGCTACGAATCGTTGCATTGGGTCCATTTCTCCTCACTATTTGGCCAGTAGTGGGATGTGGTCTCGAGTTAGAGCCATCTATCCTGATATCGAGCTCCCATTTCTCATCCTAGGATGGATGAAGGTAACGAGTACTCATTAAGGGAAACTGATGAGTTGTGATCATTTGAGGATGAATCCCAAGGTATGATCAGTTGGGTGTTGAACCCGGGTTTTGATTTTGAGGATGAATCCCATGGTATGTTGGTTGGGCGTTGGACCCAGATTTTGGTTGTAACAGTTCGAATTATGTTTCTTGTTACACATGTTTATTTATGAGCATTTATGTGAAAGACAATATGCTATGTGGTTTATGTGAGATTATGTACTTTTGTAACTAAGTACATGTTTATTGTTGGTATGCTAGTATGATACCATGACTCTTATATGCTTGTGCATTATGCCATGCCATGACATGATATGCCATATAGTTGCATTTCGTAACTTACTGGGTCATTATGACTCACTCCGTGTGGTTGTTTTCCTTAGTGTGTGCAGTGATCCCGTTAGTACGTGTGGCGGCTTCGGATTTGTGATTTCTAGCAGGTGGTCTTCTGGGCAATAGCTTGGAGATATTATTATTATTGATGTTATTAATTTGTGAGACACGGATGTAAAGTTATGTAGACTTTACTTGGGTAGATTGTATTAGTTCTACTGTTTTGTTATTTGCGAGTCGACTAGTATGGTCGAGCTATTGTATCTTTTAGAAATTATTCCCGTTGTCATTCTGAGCAAGGTATAGCTCACTCATTCTAGTATTGTGTTATTGTGGTTCCTATCTCCGACAACTTTAGTCGTGAGATCTTGGTTAGTCGTTTAGCATTTGAAATATTATCCTTTTAGTCGTATTGTCCCTCCGGCATGTTATAGTCGTGGAGTGGTGGTTTATCAGGTTGGTATCTTGTTGGTTCGCCGACCTTTGGATGCCGATGGTTTGTGGCCCGTGCGCAATGTTGCATCACGCGCATCATAAATTTGTCGAGAGGTAGTTGTCTCTTAGCCTTGTGTTCCTTGGTTTAGGAGTAAAGCTTGGGTTTCACTTATGATTCGCTTCCGCAGGTTTTGGTTTTTTGTTGATTCGTTTTTCCGTTATGACTTTACATTCCCGTTTCGAGCTCGTTGGCTCATCTTTTGACTCGCACCATTATGCTTAGCAGGTGCTTGTCCATCTCTTAGTTTGTCCTGACGGAACGACCTCGGGATTTCGTATAGAAATTCGGGTCGGGTCGTCACAACAACGGTTCTTGGTAAGTGTGTTCTTCCAATATATATCCTCCGAAAGTACTAAATCTTTAATTCTTCCTATTAAAATCTTCCTAATTGAGATTTCCCAATAATTGTTTGATCACATATCAACAATTGGTATCATATTCATTACTAGCGAATTTCTTCTATCTTCAAAAAAAAATTCATGGCCGCTTCATCTTCTTCAAGCGTCTCTAGTCGATTTGTTCCACCTAAATCTTCCTTCGTCACCAGAATAGGCTCTCAGTCCTATATTCTAGGTCATACGATTCAAGGAGAACAATTTCTCCTCGACAACACTGTTGGAGGAAAGATTATCGATCTTCTCCACAGCTCTGGACTAGTCTCACTCCTTTCATTTCGTGAAGAATTCTACAGCCTTCGGTTGGTTGACGAATTCTACTCTAGGATGATACTGGCAAGTGTTGATGCGAAAACGCACACGGGCAAGATTACCCGGTCAAACAAGTAATAAAGTGATTAAGTAGAGTGTCGATCCCACGAATAAGCAAATTGGTTGTTTTTAATGAGTACCAAGCACGTTGCAATTTTGACTATATTTAGACAATTGATTTTGAGTGAATTAACTAATTAATTAAGCTAAAAAAAGAATTTAAATAAAGCAATATTAAAATGAGGTTGACTTCAATGAGAGAGGATCTAGGGTTTTGATTTTCAATTTGCTATTTCGTTGTGATTTAATAAGGGGTTGCTATTAAAACTATTCTATTTTTTTGGAAGTCGGGGATTCAAAAATCACCATTAAGGGCTGTCGCTTCGTATAACGGTGCTAATTAACGACATAAATTCACGGGCTTTCGCTACGTATGAAATTATCCAATTAATCGCTTCCAAACACAAAACCCCAATTGACTATTTTAAGGAGAGTTTGTAACATCGACTAACCCAGCCAAAAGACAACTATGTTGTATTTTCCAAAATTACGAAATCATTTAATGCATTAAGTAATTTTTAAAATCATGTAATGGGTGATCAAATCAATACAAGCATTAAGAACACAACATAATACCAAAAAATAAGTGAATAAAAATTAATAACAAAACCCCAAATTTAAATCACAACATCCAAGCCAATATATCTCAAAACCCTAGGCAATTAATTTAGTTCATAATGCTAAAGGAATAAATCAAATCTTCAATCAAAAGTATTTTCATTAAATAAAAATATAAATAAAAGTGCACAATACTTTACAATGAAGGAGATGATTTAAGTTTCTTAGCTTCCTTGGCTTGATCAACAATGGAGTAGAAATGAAGAGAAGGAAAATGGAGAGGAAATGGCGGCTGCTCCTTGGTTTTTCTCTAAGTTCCTGCTTCCTGTTCCTCTCTTCTTTTTCTTTTCAGCCCGAAATTTTCATGCCCCAATTGATTCAAAGTTTGCTAGGGCATTAAGGGGCAATTTTGGAAGTTCAAGGGAGATTTGGGGGTAAATCAGGGAAGGAAAACGGGACCTGGGTCGTGGCTTGGGGGCGGGGCAACCAGGCAAGGGACCGCGGGTCAGATCCAATGGAAATGGGCTAGGTGGTGAGAGGGAAACGGGCTAGAAGGGATGCAAGTGGGCCGGATGGGCACGGGATGGACGCGGGTCATACCCGGATCCAGGGCTGGAGCACGCGGGTCGCGCTAGTGGAGGCGGGTGACGTGGCCGGCTGGACAGGTGACAGCGCATGAGGGGAAGGGGTTTCAAGATTGGCGCCGGCCTCCCCTGGAATTTGGAATTGTGCACCGGCTTCCCTTACTTCGAAAATAGTACTCCGGTGCCCCTGACTTTCTGATTTTGGCTGGCAAAGTCCTTCCCTGCCCAGGTCTTGCAGATTCATCCTCCGTTAGCTCAGTTACTCTCCGTTAGGCCTGCTGTGCTTTGAAACTCTTAACGGACCCTGACGGCAAGTATCAAAACTTAACATTGAAGCCCGGAATTGCCTCGATTTGCGTATATTGAGCCATAAAACCCAGAATATCTTTGAGATATCTACATGAAGCACAAAATACATAAAAATGAGATCTCAAATGCAATTAATTATTTATCAACCAAAGTTCAAAATCATTAATAAAAATTCCGAAAAACAATGAAAATAAGAGGAAAATTACAAGCTTATCAACACCCCCAAACTTAAGCTTTGATCGTCCCGAGCAAAGCGAAATATGGATTATGGAGAAGCTCGAGAACAAGATGGAATGATGAAGACACTCAATCAAGATCCCATATGCATTACCATGAAAGAAATCAAACTCAAGATTATAAAAACGCATAACCAAGGTATGATGTGATTTCAATGCTAGCAAACTTTCCTCAAACACTTACTCAAAAACACGAAGCACAAGCCCATGACTAAATAGCATTGCTCTAGCTAGGATTGAACATTCAATGAGATACCAAGCATAAGCCATGAAACCGAAAGAGATAAACTTCACAAGGCAATAACCCATGGCGTGACAATATCAATAGGACTTTTGCAAAGCTTGTAACTTTAGGCCAAGGTTGAGCTACAAATGAAGGGAAGGATATCAAGACAAGAGAGCACAAGTGAAGCCTTCAAAATCACACTCAAGTCTAGCTTCATGAAACAACATACTCCATCATAACTCACCATTTTTTTTTCTCAACAACCCATAAACTTAGCTTCTTCTTTTTTTTTTTTTATACATATCAAGAACTTGGGGTTGAGAGTATATCAAACTACAACAAATGATTTTTTTATCCAACAATTCCCCTTTTTGAATAACTTTAAAGCACAAATGGTTCATAATTTTTGGGCTACCCTTTACTTTTGAATTTTTTTTTACACAAAGGCCCCTTTTTACAACATAAACAACCCCCAACTCATCAACCAAGATTAAAATCACACTACATCAATGCATGAAGAACAACACTTCCATGAAGCTCATATTCCCTCCAAGACATAGATTTAGAAATTCATTTCACAAAGTGCTCTCTCAAAGGGTTGGATAAAGTGTATAGGCTCATGGGACAAGTCAATGTGGGTGATAGAAATGAAGGCGAATGGGAGTCATTGTGTGCTCTTGCACACACCATTCTTTCATTAAGGCTCAAATAGGACACTAGGGATTTAATGTGAACAAGGGTAGGTAGATATGGCACAAACGAGTCAAACATGGCCTATATCATGCTATTGTCATACTCACAAGCCAAGCTATTCATTTATCTAGAAATCATCTAACGGCATCAAAACTCACAACAAGATACTCATAACACACGCACAACCAAATCTAGAGCTTAGCTTAAAAATTTATCAAGAGATCCACACATGGCACAATTTAACATGAATGACGGAAAAGCTAGCACAAAAATCACAAAATATCCTCAAGTATGCATATAATAATCTCAAGACCGAATCCAAGAAAATAATGCACATACAACTCAATGAGCGCCAAAGTGATGAGATGAATGATCAAAGCATAATTAATGGGGTCCAGCTAGCTTGAAATTTTCTAAAAATTTTCAAAATTTTCCCAAAAATCGAGGGCAAAAATAATCTTAACCCCACCCCCAAACTTAGAACCGAACATTGCCCTCAATGTTCATGAGCATACAAAGGCAAGGCAACAATCACTAGAACCCCATGAAAAGCAAATAAAAAGAAAAATATTTTTGCAAGGGGACACTATATACACCTCCCAATAAACCCACAAACTCGGGAGGGCTTCGAAAAGCGACACATGCATATAAATACAAAAGCCGTAAAAACAAATAATTAAAAAGAGAGGGAAGAGAAAACTGATACGAATAGTTCTAATTTAAAGTCTTTAGCTTGACCTTCTTGCTCGAATCATTGTGTTTCCGGATCGTTGAGGAGGATGAAAGGTTATTTCTTTTGCAATTCACCACCCAAATATGCCTTTAATCATTGACCATTGACTTTGAATGTTGATTGGGTAGCATCATCTTTCACTTCCACCGCTCCATGAGGGGAAACGAAAACCACCGAAAATGGTCCTGACCATCGGGATTTGAGCTTTCCCGGAAAGAGTCTCAACCTTGAGTTGTATAAGAGCACTTGTTGTCCCGGATGAAAAGATCTTGGCAAAATGTGCTTGTCATGCCACTTCTTCGTTCGCTCCTTATACAATTTTGCATTGTCGTAGGTTCTTTGTCTAAGCTCTTCCAACTCTTCCAATTGCAATAATCTTTTCTCACCGGCGGCCTTGATGTCAAAATTGAGCTTTTGGATAGCCCAATATGCCTTATGCTCTAGTTTTACTGGGAGATGGCAAGACTTTCCAAACACCATTTGATACGGAGTCATCCCAATAGGAGTCTTGAATGCCGTCCGAATTGCCGAAAGTGAGTCATCAAGCTTTTGGGACCAATCCTTGCGATTTGGGTTCACCACTTTTTCACGCACACGTTTGATCTCTCTATTAGTAACCTCCACTTGCCCACTTGTTTGAGGATGGTAGGCCATGGCTACTTTGTGCTTCATTCCATATTTTGCTAGAATTCCGTCGAACAACCGGTTGCAAAAATGAGAGCCTCCATCACTAATGATAACTCTGGGGTTCCAAATGTGAGAACATTCTTTGCAAGAACCGTTACCACCCGGGCATCATTCGTGGGGAGGGCTACGACTTCAACCCATTTTGAGACATAATCCAGCAACCAAGATGTCTAAATTTCGAATGAAGGAGTGAATGGTCCCATGAAATCTATCCCCCAATCGAAGACTTCAACTTCAAGAATCCCTTATAGCGGCATCTCATGGCGGCGAG
>JABEVN020004146.1:0-15313 GCA_013146195.2 Codonopsis lanceolata | reverse complement strand
TTGAAGTCCCAGTCCCGCAAATGCGCCTATTATTCGAGGTGAGGAACTTTCTTGTGACCAAGCGATACGACATTGGGCATAATTTGGCATGATTGATTTCTTAATTACACTTAGTGTAGAGAGTTAACGATTAATTTTACACTTCTTGTGATGTAAACATTAATTAATTAATTACGAGGGTTAGTGTTATTTTTGCAAAGTTTGTTTGTCACAAAAATTATTTTTTTTCGAAAGCGGGTAGGGGCTTAATTGTTAAATTTAAAAGTGTAGGGGGTTGATTGTTGAATTTGTAAAAAGTGTGAGGGTTAATTGTAAAATTTTGAAAGTATAGGGGGCTTAGTTGTTAAATTTCGAATAGTTTAGGGGCTTAATTGTTAAATTTTGAATAGTTTAGGGGCTTAATTGTTAAATTTCGGTAATAGTTTAGGGTTAAATTTCGAAAAGTGTAGGGGTGAATTGTTAAATTTCGAAAGTATAGGGTCTTAATTATAAAATATATGTAAAAGTGTAACTTAGAAAGTGAATAGTAAATGCATCACTGACACACAAGCAACAAGTATATCACATAAACATATAGTATATCCGCAATACATCCTCAGCTATTTGAATAACCGTCGCGATCGACATATAAGTACCACGGACCACGAAGTGAATCTACTGGGCCAGAGGAGTGCCTAAAGTTGAGGAAGTACACTGCGACTCGATCCTCGGCGATACGTGCAAATGCCTCAGCAACTCGATGGATGAGAAGGCCTTTGGGATGCCCTCGTGGCGGTACATGCGATCGTGGGTGATCACGATGGTTGATGATCCCCGTCTCCTCGGTGTCGTCGGCATCATCATCATCATCATCATCATCAGCCGGTGGCATCACAGCGATAATGTGTCGTTCGAAACCCTTTGCTCGTAACCATCTATGGTGGCGGATGGAATCTGGCTACATTCGATCCGACCCTCTTGGGGTTTATAGAATGATGCTCATTGTTGAAATTGCGAAGCATCTCATGTGGACACAAATGTACTGACTTTGGACCTCATATAAACCTTAAATCGTAGGAATACATGACCGAGAATAATTTGGATATATCCAAAGCTGTCTCAAGCAACGATCGGGCATGTATGGCTCGGTGATTTTGTGATGAATTATGCAGAGAACAAAGCTGATCGTACCTCTGTGATGGTCTACGTGTAAAAGGTCAAGTAACACGGAAAAATAAATATTAATATAAATATCCAACCTTTTATTTAATACATTATTTATAAATGATAAATACTACGGCGACAGTCATCCGATCGAGGACTCTGATACTCACAGAGTATCGGGATCATTCTTCTTCCACAGAAGTAGAGGTCCATCTCTTGCATATGGCTCTCGAGAGGTCCATGTCATTGAAATACAGTGCGAGATTGAGGAAAGTATTCATATATCGAGACCTCTGATAAAATAAAATAGCGTCAAATAAAATAGTGTCAAATAAAATAGCATCAAATATAATAGCGTCGAATAAAAAATTTAAATTTTATAGTATCTAAACAATTTATTTTTATACGTAGAAGAGACAAGCACCCGACCATCATCTACAACCAATCCATACGAAATCCTATGCAGAGATTGCTTGGGTATAGAAAGGATAAAGTCATTTGCACCCCAGCGTGATTGGGCATATCACCGATATCCAGCAGATACGGTAGAAAGTGAACATTAGGATTCGATGACTTGTCCATGAACAACGTCGTCCCCAGCAACCACTGACAAATAACCAACCGGGTTGAGCCGACTACGCCTGATCTCGCCACCCAAATATTCTTGCAATGTCAAAAATCTAATACCACTTCCCACCTCACTGTCCACCACGGTAGTAGGCAAGCGTAGGAGAATGGCTAGAGATGACTTGATCAGGGCTAACCGTACTTGCCAAAATGGGTTTCCCAACCAGCAGGATGTGTAAATGTAATGCACATCGTGCAACGTCGGCGTCATCTCCCGAGCGGTAAATGGAAGCGTTGGTTTCCGGGTGCCATCTTTCCACAAAGGCCGATATCAATGGCATGTTCAAGAATGTGCATGACATGCACTCCCTCACGTGTCCCCAGGTTACTCATAGTGATCCATGAATACTCTCCATATCATTTATGGTCCAAGGCAATGTTGTTCGGCGGTTAACGGGCTATGACAACTCAATCTTGGCCTCTCGTTGAACATAATGAAATAATCTCTCATCAATATAAAAACAATACTACGTAGTCAATTTAATAATTTTTGTCAATACTATCATGGTCAATATAATTAATTACCTCGCCATTCCATATTGCGGATGCAATATGACCACGAAATCGAGAAAGTAGCTCGGTGTTCTCGGGTCCACCTCCATGTGGCTCCATCGACATCCAACCATACGCATTGCCATCATCGTCCGAATCATCATCATCATCATCACCACCATCACCACGATCTACTGCGCCTCTACTGCTACGCCTCTACTATGTGCTCGGCCTTCTCTGTCGTTGACCAAAACCCAAATCCTCCTCCTCATCGTCCTCTTCATCAACTAACGGTGTCTATCTCGTATTGCAAAGATATATACATCGGCATTCATTGGACCTTTCAGCGCCCGCGTAACATGCTCGGTACACTACTCATGCCACCCATACCACCATGCCGGTCATGCCACCCATACCATACAATGCCACCCATGCCACCCCATACCATGCCATACCCATACCACCCATACCAAGCATGCCACCCATACCACCCATCATGTTTAATTCGGCTTCCATCTCCTGATCCTCTCTCGTAATCGGTGAATGCCCTCTCCCCCTCAATGGAGCATTATAAGGAGCCTCAAATGGAATATCAGTGGGGTCTGGACTCCTTCTATCATCTCCGTGAATGGGGGTCCGTGCATAAGCACCCTCATCCCCCTCATTAGTGGATGTATGTCCTGGATGATTAGCGGCTCTCTGCGTTCGACGCGTGACAACCCATTACGTAGTCGACCTTGATCGATGCACTGTCTTTGGGCGTTTCCCGTCGACGTTCGGAATCCATCTATTACAAAAAAATAAATACAAGTTAAGTTATGAAATGATAAGTTATCTATAAGTTTATTGGCATAAAACATCCGTGAATTTGTTTCGACATGATTGTTAGATAAGTTTATTAAGTTTATTTCAGCTTGTTGTGATGCATTTACTTAGTTACTTTAAATCAGATTGTCACTTTTAAATATAATGTTAAATTTGTAGGGGGTGAATTGTTAAATTTGTAAAAGTGTAGGGGGGTTAATTGTTAAGTTTCACAAAGTGTAGGGGGTGAATTGTTAAATTTGTAAAAGTGTAGGGGTTAATTGTAACTTTTGTAAGTAAAAGTGTAGGGGTGAATTGTTAAATTTGTAAAAGTGTAGGGGGTTAATTGTAACTAAGTTTCAAAAGTGTAGGGGTGAATTGTTAAATTTGTAAAAGTGTAGGGGTTGAATTGTTAAGTTTCAAAAAGTGTAGGGATGAATTGTTAAATTTGTAATAGTGTAGGGATTGAATTGTTAAGTTTCAAAAAGTGTAGGGGGCTAATTGTAACTAAGTTTCAAAAAGTGTAGGGGTGAATTGTTAAATTTGTAAAAGTGTAGGGGTTGAATTGTTAAGTTTCAAAAAGTGTAGGGGTGAATTGTTAAATGTGTAAAAGTGTAGGGGGTTAATTGTAACTTTTGTAAGCAAAAGTGTAGGGGTTGAATTGTTAAGTTTCAAAAAGTGTCGGCGGTGAATTGTTAAATTTGTAAAAGTGTAGGCGGTGAATTGTTAAATTTGTAAAAGTGTCGGGGGTGAATTGTTAAATTTGTAAAAGTGTAGGGGTTGAATTGTTAAGTTTCAAAAAGTGTAGGGAGTGAATTGTTAAATTTGTAAAAGTGTAGGGGGTTAATTGTAACTAAGTTTCAAAAAGTGTAGGGGTGAATTGTTAAATTTGTAAAGGTGTAGGGGTTGAATTGTTAAGTTTCAAAAAGTGTAGGGGGTGAATTGTTAAATTTGTAAAAGTGTAGGGTGTTAATTGTAACTTTTGTAAGTAAAAGTGTAGGGCTTGAATTGTTAAGTTTCAAAAAGTGTCGGCGGTGAATTGTTAAATTTGTAAAAGTGTAGGGGTGAATTGTTAAGTTTCAAAAAATGTAGGGGGTCAATACTTGTTACTTTTGCACAATCATAGTGTTATAGTAAATGCATCACAACAAGCCCAAAATAGACAAAATATAATTATCTAACAATCATGTAGACACAAATTCGCGAATTTTTTATCTAACAATCATGTCCAAAATGAATACATCAAATAAGTTTTTTTTTTTTTTTTTAAAATACATGTTTTTTTTTTCCGGAAAAAACACGTTTTTATCAAAAAGAGCCGCGACTCACCGGCGGTTATTCGCCAAAACTACCGCTACTCACCAGCGGTAGTTATATAATACAACCGCTATTCAGTTGCGGCTGTTTTATAAAACTACCGCTGGTGAGTAGCGGTAGTTTTGGCGAAGAACCGCCGGTGAGTCGCGACTCTTTTACGCCAGATTAAAAAAAAGACCAAATTAAAACAGAATACGTCCAGATCTGTAATTTATTCCAAATTGAAACAAAAGAGGTGAGAGATTGACATACCTGGAAGTATTCAAATTGAGATTTCTGTTTGGTTTAGGGTGGATCTAGGTTGGTTTGTTGGAGTGAGTGAGGGAGAGAGAACAGAAATGGGGGAGAAGGGGGGAGAGCCGAGTGAGTGAGGCGAGGAGGAGCAATGGGGGAAAGGGGGGAAAGGCCGGAGAGAGAGAGAGAGGGAGACCGAGTGAGAGAGAGAGAGGGGGAGACGGGTAGGGGGCGGGTGAGTGAGAGAGAGAGACCAAGTGTGTGAGGGGTGAGTGGGGGGGTGAGTGTTAGTTTAGGGAATTATTTTTATGAGGGGTAGTTAGGTAATTTGATTCTTAAAATGGTGTTGCGTTTAGGGTTTTAGGTGTTGCGTTTAGGTGTTCTGAGTTTATTAGAATGTATGTATTTTACTTGTTTAATAAAGAAGCTTTCAAAAAAAAAACTTGAGTAAAGATCATCAACTAAGCAAACGAGTTGAACTTATGATGTGCTGCGCTTTTCGCGACCTAAAGAGCTAAGCTTATTTATTTTAATTTTTAAAATTATATTATAACCTGTATATAATTGAGAATGTTAATACAACTTTTTTCACAAAAATATAATAAAATTGTATATTTTAACCTCATCAAACAATAAATATGATGCGTCCAAAAATCCTCTGGATGCGCTGGATCAATCCAATCAGGATACATGGCTTTCAACGTATCCAATAATCCTTGAAGCCCCAACTCTGCAAAAACTCCAACAAGCTGTGAACTAGGCAGGGGCACTCCCTATAAAAGCCCTCCGACGTGTGAATTAGTACAAGAATGCCAGAGAGTATGTATTTTGGTAGAGTTTTAGCTAGCAATATGAAACCACCTACCTCTCCCTTCATTTTCCAGGGATTTTATAGCCGCCGGAGAGTATAACCGTTCATAACTGTCCACTAATGATCATGGCATTGATGGCGGGCATTTTAACTGCCCCATTAACCACAACGGTCTTAATGGAGAATTTCCCGAACATAACCGTCCTCAACTGGCGACAACTCATGAATTCGCGAGCACAACAACTCATGCTCGTGACAAATTTCTGCTCGCTGGTTAAGCCCCCAGCTCGCTGACATCTTGCTCGATAAAGGTCGAGTCCCAGCTCGCAATGTGCAAGAACCTTCTAACTTTCTTTTCATAGCTTTGACTTTAGGATACTCGCTTGACTAAGTTGTGGTCATGTGCTCGGCATGTGACTTATGGTTTGGGCCTATTGGGCCGGGCAGCTCAGTAGCCCCCTACTCCTTGTCCATCGAGTATTCATGCTCGAGGCGAGGAGACGGACTCAGAATTCATAAATATCTTCCAATGAGTAATTGAATCTTTCAGTGTGCGAATCAGACCATCCTCGTGCAAAAATTTTGAACAGGCGGTTGCCCAAAAGATTTTTAGGGAAACGTACTCGAAGCAAGCCGCTACCGCCACTTTTTTGAAGAGATGTGCCGCCCGCTTACAACAGGCATTAAATCTTTGCCGCCGAGAAATGAGCCTCGTGACGCGAGCCCTAGTGATGAATGACCACCAACCGCCGGCTTTACTAGGTATAAAAGACGGGAGACTTCCTTCATTTCAAACTTTATCACTTTCGAAAACTTCCAGAGCTTTGAGAGAACCGATTCTTGCATCTGCAAATTCCAATCAAGACCAGCGCCAGGATTCAATCTTCAACAACTTTCCCAGATCCAAGACCAGTATTTCTCGACGAAGAACAGGTACTCTCTTCAATTTCCCTTTCTAATTTTTCATCGCATTTTCATCACTTCTATCCCAAATTAGGGCTCCTGTATCATCCAACCCCTTAAACCCATAATGTGAACTGTCTGAACGCGAAGATTTATTGGCTTCAGCCCTTTCTATTCGTCTTACCTTCCTTTCTATCACCCAATTACTCCAAACCAAACCGCGGGAATCGAGGAATTCATGATCGGTGCCCTGTTCACCGATCTCACAACCGGCTCTTGCCATGAATTTTAATTTCATTTATATTTACATGACCGCCCGAACATAGTTTAACATGCGTTCCTCGATTCCTTTTTCCATGTTTTCTTTATGTTCTCGATTATTCTCTTGTGCGAGCATAAAAGTGGTTTATGCTCGTGAAAATAGTTGGTGTTCGAGTGGGATTGCTTGTCTAGTTATGATCTTTTTCACGACCAAAGGTTACCTTTGCTCGAGAAAAGAGTTGAACATCCAAAGTTAAGTAATTCCTAGTTGAAATGTGAACAAGCATTATAAAATAAAAGCATTCATCAAACTAGCAAAGGAAACAAGTACATAATATTACTGACACAAATGTATATTGTTTGGAAATCTGGGCACACAGGCCAAAAAACAATAATGTCGTGTTGTTGGAGGGATGTTGCTTTGGGTTGCTGGGTCTGGTTCATTGGTTTCTTCGGTGGCATCATCAAGGATAACAACTTCATTCTCTTCGGCCTGGTTGGAAGTGTCTGCATCTTCTTGGGGCTTCGCCTGGGCTTTCCAAATCTGGGTCATCAGTTCGTTGACATTGGTTTCGGCAATAGGGGGGTTCCATGGAGACATACCTTTCTCTACATCTGCCTCAGCCAAAGATTCTAGCTCGTCTTCAGTGTATGGCACGATGGCATGACCAGGGCGAGCATAGGAGCAGAATGGGGGGTTGGTGCCCCATTCAGCTAGAAGTTCAGGCCGGATCTCCAAGCCGCTGCAATAAATTTGCCTTAATATGTGATTCACTCCCTGGAGGAAGAAAGGATAAGCTTCATTCTCCACGTAGACGGCAAAGTTTTCAGAATTTTTGTAGTCTTCAATGATATTCTGCCTTTGCTCCTCGCTTGGTGGAGATTCTGCTTCTCTCAGTTTTCCTTCCAGATCGGCAATCTTGGCTTTGGCTTCTTCCAGTTCGGTTTGGCTAGCTCAGAGATCCTTCCGAACCCCAGCGATGTTGTTCAAAGCTGCCTCCTCAGATTTTTTGGAAAAACTCAGGTGAGATTCCAAAGTTTTCTTCTCCGCCTCAACCTTGGAGAGTTCGGTTACCTTGCTTGTGAGGCTCTCCTGATTTGAGCTCAGCCCGAACGGAGTTGACAGTTTCTTCCAGCTGGTTCTTCTCTTTTAGTAGGGCGGCGTTCGAATTGAGATTGTCTACCAATCGTTCGTACATTAGAACCGATTTGTTTGCAATCTACAAGAAAAGATATGATTAGTAGTTGTGGGGTGTTAAGGAATGTTGGACTGCAAGGAAAGATTTTCACTCGGTTAGACACATTCCGACTTCCCCTATCAAAACCGAGCTCGCTTGGTCGTTGCTTTTCTTTTGAACTCCACAATGATGAAGCCTCTTCATTAATCCAAGACCCGAGGTAGCCCGAATCCACCCAGATATTGATGTTGTTAAGGATATTCGCACGCCAATGTTGTTAAGGTCAAGAATCAACGAGCAATAGCAATAGCTTTGTCCCGGTCATCGGGCATGATGAAATTTCCCTTCTTCCATGAAGGTAAAGAAGGGGTGGCTTCCTCAAGCACGGCTTTGTCCGCTCGGCGTTTGCTTCTCTTGGGACTCTGGCTCGGTTCAGTAAGGTTGATGACGGGCTGGGGAACCGGTTCGACCCTTTGTACGGTAGGGGTTAGAGCGATGATCGTAGCAATACCTTCATAACCTTTACCCTTTGTTACTTCAATGATATCAATCATCTCGTCCTTCTGGAAAACAACATCAATAGGAACACAAACTTCTCAAAAGCCGTAGAGCAAGTCCACTTTACGGGCAATAGTCCCACCATTGACTTGAATCTCCATAAGTGTGCTTTCTTACGCTTCAATCCCTTCATCTTCTCGATCTGCGTATGAGCCAAAAACACGCATTATAACGTTCCATACTTCTTCATCTTCTCCGATTGCGTTTGAACATCTTTCTTTCCTCCTTTTGTCTCGAACGTTTTGGAATACTTAGTAAAAGCCTTCTTCTTGGACTTGCACCAGTTCTTGTAGAACCTTCTTTTCAGATCCTCACTCAGATGCTGAGCCCAAACAGTATTCAGAGAACAATGAAACACCTACAACCCATGCTTAATTTCTCCACTTAACTCTCACTGTCCTTGTACAATTTTTCTTTTGAACAGCCCCACATTTAGTGCCTCCATTCAAAACAGTCTTGTCTTCATTCAGTTCGACCCCAAACCTTATTTCTTCTTTCACAAGCTTGCGGTTTTCCCTTAAAACAGTCCCACCATTGTCAATCCATATAATAAGCGGTTCCTAACGGTGTCGGACAAGAACAACCCATTGTATAACTAGTATTGTATAATTCTTTCGTTGTTGTATCATTATTCATTGCAATTGCAACTTCTTTAACCTATCCTTCTTAGGCCAATATCGGTTCATTCAGGAAAAGCTAATTTTCCTTTTATTGCAGCTTCTAAGAGGTTTTCTTCTCGAGTTGATGTGGCCAACCATTTTTCCTAAAGAGAAGAATCACCACATTATTTTACTATATGGAGTTCATGATCAAAACACGGATAAATCTTCTGATCATCAAAGTTTAGGAGTCACACACATTGCTTCGGCGGTTGTCTCGTTGTATATCATTTGCAAGCGATTAATGCCTATTTTAGCAGAGTTTTTGTGCTTTTCCCATAAGTCCTCTGTACTAGGTCCATTCTAGAACTCCATCCCATAATAAATTCTGCATATTCTCCACAGATTGGGCCGGTCAAAATCTCTTTTGCATTCCACCAAATAACCAAAATCAACAGTTTTTCCAATGAGATGGAACTACAGCTAAAATATTGAATGGCGTAATAAATCAATCTTATTTGCGAGTATTAGATGGTATCTTACATTATAGTTGTCCTCTTAAAAAGTAGCAAATCATGCGGATTAACGTTTGGCGATGAAAGCCTTTACGAGGGGTAAAGTGAAAATTCCGACTACTTTATTAACCTCCAGGGATCCATAGATATTGCATCCTTCACCTTCTTCATCTTTAATCTTCTGGATGAAACCTTCTCTTTTGCACTGAGAGCCATAGACACACCATGTAACTTCAGAAAAAAAAAAACCCGTTAAGCTGATAACTTGGACATATGTGAACACGTAGAAGACATTAAATGGTGCACATAGTTGGGTGCAAAAGAAAGTTCAGTGGTTCCCCTGTAATCATGAAAGTTTACTCATGCATGATGTTTCGCGTGTTATGATCTGATATGACTACCGCACAAGGGGCTTGTGTAGCGTTGCTATATGAACTAAAAGCACTAACATTGAGTGCTACCAAGTGTCGGGTGACATCAAAAGGCTAATTTTTATCAGCAGAAGTTTTGGTGTAAGCAAAAATAGTACCTATATAACTGCCATCGTGCATTATGCGCTAGATTTACACGATCAATGTTGACCACAATGCGCGGCGATCGATATAGCTTTCTTCGAAAAAATTACAAAACTGCCATTTCCATTGTTTGTTGTTACCATATTCATTTCCATTGTTGTTGTTGCCATTTCAATTTCCATTGTTGTTGTTGTTTCCATTTCTGTTGTTAATTCCATTTCCATTGTTGTGTTCTATTATTTGATTGGAAATGCTTTGCTTGTTTATGATGTAACAAGAGATATTCTCTTCAACAGTTTCTTCAAGAATTAATTATGATTTCTTTGAAACATTTTCTATTAATTTACAATTGGAGTTTAGATTTAGTGTTGTTTGTTAATTTTCTTTTGATTACAATTTATTTATTTATGTTTTAGGTCGGTGCAATAGTATCTCTCAAGAGTTTAGTAAATTCAAATTGCGTTGTCGCCAAGGGAATTATCTCTAGTATCGATCCAAAAACACAAGTTGGAGGTGCTGAGTTAGGTCGTAATTGGTGTGAAGTATCCATTCAAGTTCCCGTGGAATGGAACGAAGAGTTAATTAGGCCATATGGATTTTTTGCAACAATTGGAGATGCGATTGGAGCACCTATAGCTTGGCCTTTATCATTGGTATGTTGGTATTACTTAAGTTCATTTATCATATTCAAATTCATGCGTGTGTATGTCTTTTTTTACTTCTACTAATTTAAATTTATATATTTTTAGGTAACACCGTTGGAATTTGATTCAAGTTAATTACAACCTCAAAATGTTGGACATGGAGAACTTCATAGATCGTTAGGATGAAAGGCTTATGTTTTTGTAGTGTGGTATATTAGTTTTGCTAGTGATACAATTACCACACATGGTTAGTTTTATTTTGATATGTTTAAATTATTGAAAGTCTTGGTTTGGAACAATGTAACTGAAGTGTTGGTGATTTATTTGATGATAATATTTTGATGATTACGTACCATTTGATCAGCGAAGTGATGATCTTGTCTTTTGGGGAGCTTTATTTGTATTGCTTTCATATTACTAATAACTGCTTTTTAAAGAAGTGCCCTAATAGCATGAGGCATAATCATCTTTAAAGATTAATTATTGAGGCGTTTTGAAGTGCCTTAATAGCCAACCATTGAAGTGCCTCTATATCCTAGCTATTGAGACACTTGGAAGTGTTGCTTCAATAGTTTTATTGAGGCATTTGATGGTAGTTAAAACAGTTTTAATTGTTTTAAAGGGACACTTGAAAGTGTCACAAAAGTTAATTTTACACATTTCAAATTACTTTACGGGGCACATTAAAGTGACACTACAGAAAATCTATTGAGGCTTTTACATGAGCCTCATTATGTTGTAGTCTGTTAAAGCACTTGAAAAAGCCTCAATAGCCTATTGGGGCTTCAAAACAGGCGACACTTGGACCAAGTGCCCCTAGGTTCGAAAAGCCTCGATAGGGTACCTATCGAGGCACTTTTAAAAGCCTCAAAAGACATAATTTGTTGTAGTGACAACTACCTCGAACACCAACTCTTTTTGCGAGCATAAATAACTTATACCCATAAAAGAGAATAATCGAGAATAAAAACAGTTTAACTCGAACACCAACCCTTTGCACGAGCACAAATAACTCATGCTCGCGAAAGAGAATAATCGAGAAAAACAACAAAAGCAACTGACTCAAACACCAACTTTCAAACTAAAATTGAAAACATAATTGAGCTTTGTCATTATCATTTGCCATAAAAAGAAAAGATCAATGAATTACATACTGCCAACGCCAATCACCAATTAATATTTCTTCAAGTGATCTGCATGCCATGGATGTCTCAGCTAGTTTCCATCCTCTGTTCGTAACACATAAGTGCCCTCTTTAACAATTCTAACAATCTGAAAAGTTCCTTCTCAATTTGGTGAAAGCTTCCCCCACTCAGCTCGATGACCCGTTGCTTCAATCTTACGGAGAACCCAGTCGCCCACAGCAAATGACCGACCACGAACCCTTTTATCGTGATGGGCTTTTGCTCGCTGCTTATAATTGGCCATTCTCATCTTAGCCTCCAATCGCTTCTCCTCTAACAAATCCAGATCAACTGACCGAGCTGCCTTATTGGATTCGGAGTCATAATGCAAAACCCTATGATTGGGCAGATACATTTCCACTGGGGCCATAGCCTCGGACCCATAAGCCATATAAAAAGTTGTTTCCCCAGTAGGGCCTCTGACTGTTGTTCTAACCGCCCACAGAGCCGAAGGCAATTCATCTACCCATCTTCCTGCCTTATCCTCCAAATTTCACTTAAGGACATACAAGACTTGTTTATTTGCGGCCTCAGCCTGCCCATTGCCTTGTGGATATGCCACCGACGATTGCCAATGTTTCACGCGCATCTGCTCGCATGCTTTAGTGAACTTTTCAAAAAATTGGGTCCCATGATCGGACACAATTGCTTGCGGAACTCCAAATCGACACCATATATGCTCGTGAACAAAATCGATCACATTAACTTCACTAATGGTCGCCAAAGGTTTAGTCGCCACCCACTTAGTAAAGTAATCCACAGCGACCACTGCATACTTAAACTTTGACCGAGCTACTGGAAACGGGTCAATGAGATCTATCCCCCACATATCAAATGGCCACGATGCAACCACAGTAGTCTGCTCGGTAGAAGGTAAACGTGGTATGTCTGCATAACGTTGACACTTGTCACACCGGCGAACATACATTTCAGCATCTCACCTCAAAGTTATCCAATAAAATCCAGCTGCCAGGACTTTTTCTGCTAATGACCTTTGGTCGGGATGACCACCACAATTGCCTTCATGTATTTCTCCCAAAATGCCTTCAGTCATCTCTGGTCGAACACATCTCAATAGTGGCCGGGTATAAGGCCGCCTATAAAGTATGTTATCCAAAATAAGATATCGGCATGACCGCTTTTGAATGGTTCGGGCTTCCGTCTTGTCCTCGGGCAAGGTCCCCTGCTCGATGTAAGCCTTCAAATCATCTATCCAACATTTTGAAGCCGGCTCAATATCAATGATCACTTCCTTTTCTATAACAGGAACCTCAAGATGCTCGATCATGACTCCCAGGTGCAAGGACTGAATTTCATCTTCAACCATTTTAGATAGGTAATCTGCTCACATGTTATCTTCACGAGCAATCCTCACCAATTCCCAATAATCGAAGTCCTTTAAAATCTCTTTCACCATCGCGCAGTAACGAACCAAAACTGGATGATGAACCGCATAATCACCTCTAACTTGATTTACCACCAACTGGGAATCACAATGTACAATCACTTCTCGCACTCCCACATCCTGCGCGAGCTCGAGCCCTGCGATCAATGCTTCATACTCGGCCTGCTTGTTGGAAGCTGGAAACTTAAAGCGCAATGCTTTTTCAAACTCTACGTCCTGCTCGGGTGGAACCAACACCAACCAGGCCCCACTCCCAAACCTGCTAGCCGAACCATCAACATGTAACTCCCAACAATACTCTGGCCGGGGTTTTGGACTTGGTGTACTTGCCGATGCTGCTCTGGTTGATACCTCCTCCTCGCAAGTATCCTTAAAGCTTGTCTCAGCCACAAAGTTTGCCAAAGCACTGTGCCTTAATTGCTCGTCGAGGCTGATAATCGATATCAAACTCAGTTAGTTCGATCGACCAAGTGAGTAGACGACCAGAAGTATCTGGCTTATGCAGGATCTTTCTAAGAGGCATATCAGTATATACAACAATCGAATGTGCAGAAAAATAAGCTCGAAGTTTCCGAGCAGCAACGACAAACGAATAGGTCAACTTTTCTGCATTAAAATAACGTCCCTCAACAGCAGTGAGGGCTTTGGACACATAGTAAACAGGCTTTTGAACATTACATTCTTCCCCAATCAACCACGGCTGACACGCTCGTGGCATTGGATACACAAACAATTTTTCACGGGGCCAGGAGTGCCTCGTACGCCACCGAGGAGGACTCCCGGTGTACCACTAGCTCTCTCAGGCCTTGACACTCAGGTGTCCACTCAAACCCTTTGTTCCAACGAAGAACCTTGAAAAATGGCAGACACCTTTCCGCCGACCTAGAAATGAAGCGACCAAGGGCTATCACCCTACCATTAAGCTGTTGCACATCTTTAATGCATCGAGGAAGCTTCATTGTAGCCAATGCCTTGATCTTTTCAGGATTAGCCTCAATGCCCCTCTCGGTCACCATGAACCCCAGGAACTTGCCCGCCTTCACCCCGAACACACACTTGCTCGGGTTCAGCTTCATGTTATTTTTCCTGAGGTTGGCAAAGGTTTCGCCCAAGAGAGTCCACCGTATGCTCGTGCCACTTTAGTCTTGACCACCGTATGTCGTCGATGTAGCTTGACATTCCTCCCGATCGCCTGTGGTTGAATATCTTATTCACAATTCTCTCGATAAGTGGCTCCTGCATTTTTTCGAGACCGAATGGCATCATCTTGTAACGATGCAGCTGATCCCTGCTTTGCTCGGAAAGTGCATCGAGCCTTGTCCTTCTCATTCATCTTGACTTGGTGATACCCATAATAGGCATCAATAAAACTGAGGAACTCAAATCCTGCTATAGCATCCACCAGCTTGTCAATTCGTGGCAAAGGATAGCAATCCTTCGGGCAGGCCTTATTCAAATCAGTGAAATCCACGCACATCCGCCATTTGCCGTTGGATTTCTTAACCATAACCACATTAGCAAACCAAGTTGGGTAATGTATCTCTCGATAATATGCGTTGAGCGTACCAACCTCTCCTTGATCGATTGATCCTTCTCAGCGAGTAAATCCTGGCCATTCTTGAATTGGCCCCAGCGAGGATCCACATTAAAGGCGATCAAAGCCCGTTTATTTCGCTCACCGCGCATGTCCTCTGCTACTCCGAGGCAAAAACATGCAGCTATCTTGTAGGCTGCTTAATTAAATTCACTGAGCTTCCACTGACAAAGCCTTGCCAATTTTTATTTTCTACTCGGGGTAGGCGGAAATTTATAATCACCTCCTCGAAGCTCGTCTGGCCGTAAACTCAGCTCATCTCGCATTTAGAGTGTATCACCTCCGCTTCTCTTCCTACCGGCTTGATCCTCGACCGGTGTCATGTTGATCTACCTCCATGTCCTCGACGCTGCTCGATAGTCCTATGGCGTCAATTCCGACAAAGGATTATCAAGACTCTCTTACCCTCCTCACGGATCCAAACTTGCTTCATCTGGCATGCTGACTGCTCCCGAATTCAATGTCGGCGAGGAGCAAAGCGTTCGCCACCAATCGCTCGCATGACAAACTTACATCAACCTCATGCTCG
>JABEVN020004145.1:0-15317 GCA_013146195.2 Codonopsis lanceolata | reverse complement strand
TAAGAAACTTCCAAGCACTTACGGAAGAGAAGAATTTGTTTTAAGTATGTTGGCCACAGGGCCTCGACTAGCGAGACTTTCCTACCATAGGTAGACTTTGTTCGCGGCAAGAAGCTATAGGTAGATTCTTTACAAGGCTTACCAGCAGACTTAATTTGCAAAGGTTCAAATCAACATACCTTCGCAAGTATAGTCCATCAACATACTTCACGAAGCCTTTAGTACACCAACAGACTTCCAGTTCAGTTCACAACAGTAACAATTTGAATTGTTTCCTATACTCTGTAATTAGTATTTATATACATTTCCCTGTGCTATATTCCTAACGATTGGAATATCCTTGACATCACTTATCGTCCTCGATTTGCAATAGAAGTAATAGTGTTTTTACAGTTTAATACTCCCTCTATTCCTAGCAAATAGTCGCAAACTTTTTAAGAAAATGATAAGTAGCTCATTAATAATAAAATGACATTTTTATACCCTTATTTTTCAAAGTGAACTCTTTAAATGAAACATCTTAAAAAAGAATAGTGTTTTCTTTGCCCGAAACGGAGGGAGTAATAATAGAAAGGCAAAAACTTAGGCAAAATGGTATTACAAATATTTTTTGTAAGACGGGTCTTCCTTACCCGATACACCGTGTGTTGATGGGTTAAGTAGTTAAAGACTAAGGATATGTCTTACAAATTAAGATTGATAACACAATCTTACAAAAAATTTACTCTAAAAAAAAGTTGACCTCTCTAGAGAAGCCAAAATTGTCATCATCTCCGAAGAAGACGCCGAAAATTGTAACTGTTGGCCCTTGTACTTTTATTAATGAGTTGACATTTTTCATCTTGCAAAAAATCATGTGAGATGCTTGTGTCATGACTTAATAACCAAAATTTGACGGAATTGGACTGAAGAACAATAGTGTTTAACGTTTTTGGTAAAAAGATGTAAATCTATAAAATTTTGATACTTGCACTTTGCCCCCAAATCGGATGAATTTGTGTTTGTATGTTGACATATGCCATGTGATCTCACATGATTTGTCTCCGTTTCGAAAAGTCTTCGGTTGATTAATTAATAATTAATCCAAAACAATAATATATATATTCTGTCAGCAGCTGCATAAACAAAAATAAAATATAGCATGTTCGGACTACTACATACCTTATTTAATTTTTTTATTTTAGTCACCATCGCCTCTAATTAAGTCATTGGACCGACCTTATTAATATGCTTAAATTAATTTACTCATAAACTTTGGAAAATATGGTTTTAATTCGTGTTTTTGTGTTGTATTCGTTCCCCGCTATCGTGTTTTCATATTATTTATCTTATTTTATTATAAATATTATTTTGAATATATTAACAATTACATGTCTTTCGTATAATGTTTCGTGTTGTATTGGTCTTATCGAGTCATTTGTTTCTGTAATCATATTTTATAATCGTGTCATGCTTGTTCGTGCTTTTGTGTTGTATCAATTATTGTCGCTCTAAGTTTTATGAGTATTTTCAATAAAACAGATCTTCTAACCAATCTACTATGCATTAATAGATTAAACTGTAAAAGAGTGAGTACGACGGTCTCACACGAGACCTACTGGTGGAATAAATGGCCTTTCCAGCGGCATTGAGCCGTTGACAAAATAATGTTCGGTGACGGGAAAAAAATGAAAAAGCATTAACCAGTATAGTTAAGTAGAGCTGGTCAACCAGGTCGAAACTACAAATATGGCCTTGCTCCTCTTCTGTCATAAACTCGTATCAACTTGGTTTATGATTTTGTCCAAGCTTCACATCCACTTCTTCCTTTACCTGATCTACCATACACAAGCCTTAATTCTACTATGTACACCTTCTTTAAACTTCAAATCTATCATCTGAGAAATTAGACTTGTCATCCTCCTCGATCGTGTGAGGAAATGGTCTATGAATTTAGACTTGTCCAAATCAATGAAGCTACAAACAACTTCTCCGCCGAAAACTTCATCCGGAGTGGGGGACAAGGAGAAGTGTACAAAGGCAACATCCAGATCGGTAACAGCAAAACAAACACGACGGTTGCCGTGAAGAGGTTGTTCTTAGCAGACACTCGTGAGTTTGAGAAAGAGATTGAGCTGCTTGAGGGCCTTCGTCATGCTAACCTTGTGTCTCTACAAGGTTTTTGCAGAGAAAATGGCAACAAGATACTCGTGTATGAATATTTACACAATGGAAATCTACGTGAAAAACTCTACCAAAATCCTTGTCTGACTTGGATGCAACGCCTCAACATATGCTGTGGTGCTGCCCGTGGCTTAGACCACCTTCATAGTGGCACCTCAACCGACACTCTAATCATTCACCGGGACATCAAGCCTGAAAACATTCTGTTAGATGGAAAACTGAATGCTAAGGTTTCCGATTTCGGAATATCCAAAAAGGGCAGTGTAAACGACCAACACACGGTGGCGATTGAAACAAGGATAGCAGGCACTTGGGGGTATTACGCACCAGAATTAATGTTCAACCCAGAATTCACCAAGAGGACAGACGTATACGCTTTTGGTGTAGTGCTGTTTGAAGTGTTGTGCAAGAAGCGACCCCCATTGCCCAAGGCATTTCGTGATCCTGACAAGAAATATGATATGGATGGGTCTGTAGCGGACATGGCCTGGCGGTACCTCGATCCTGATCTTAACCAGCCAACCAATAAAACTTCCATAGAGTCCTTTATTGATATTACAGAAAGATGTTTGAGTGATGATCAATATAGACGCCCTACGATGAGTGCGGTGGTGTTTTCCCTGGAAAACGCTAAACAATATCTAAGGGATCTTCTTTCAGGAGCCGTGTCGCTGCCCACATCATCAAAGTCTGGGAATACCCTCCATAAGGAGTCGTCGTTACCCACATCAGCCAAACAAGCCGCGTCAGCCCCGTCTACTAGCTCACCATCAAATAAGACTGGTACCAACAATTTCCTTCCAGATCCACGTATTCAAAAGATTGCATCTGATGTTTACTCAGGGAAAATTGGATATCACTTCGCCGAACCTGAACTCGGAATTTTGCGAAAGCCAGATCCAAAAAAAAAGTCAAGAAAGTCAATCCCCAAAGACCAATATATTATCAGCAGTAATGCTAGAGCCATTTAATGAACACTCAAATTTATACACTAAATGATGTGATTTTCAATATGTCATTTTATTTTGTATTTTATGGACTCCACTATAAGTTAAAAAGTTATGCTAACAATAATAACACATAAGATACCACATCATTTGGTACCAAAAATTGAGTGTTATTAGAGTGGCCCTATCAGTACCCATATTATAAGTGTAATGTTAGAGCCACTAAATGAGCACTCAAATTTGTGCACCAAATGATGTAGTTTTAAATGTGTCATCTTATTTGGCATTTTATGGGCTCCACTATAAGTTAAAAAGTTATGTTAACAATATGACAAAGATGTCACATCATTTGGTACCCAAAATTAAGTGCTATTAGAGTGGCCCTAGCATTACTCATATTATAAGGGGAATTTACAAAGATGGCCAACTAAATGATGATTTGGTCATTTATAGCCTCACTTAAAAAAATTATTTTTTATGGCATGGTTTATTGATAAACCACTAATAAACCACGATTAGTTTATCGGTAAAACAGTAAACATGCACCCTTCAACATCCGAAATCGATGGTTTATCAAGTGGTCGACAGATAAACCAGTTGTTGACCAAGTGGTTTACACTGGTTTATTGATAAACCAGTGTAAACCACTTGGTCGACAACTGGTTTATCAGGTCAACCAGTGGTCGACCAAGTGATTTATGGTCAAAGGTCATATATGTTCACCAATCGGGTCAAATGGTCATATTTGACTAATGTCACATATATATTATTATAAATAACTAGGTTATTACCCGTGCGATGCACGGTTGACTTAGTGTTGTTTCTGAAACTTAATTTAATAGATAAAATTTACAAACTATTTGAATGAACCAATAACAACAAAATGTCCGCATAATTAATAAATAACAAAAAACTTGAAATCACACCTAATCATCAAACCGAAAATTCATGCGAATATTGTAGATAAAATTTGTAAGTTATTTCGTAGTGGTTGCTTGTGGTTTTGGTGGAACACATTTAATCAAATTGGATAAAATCTATTTTAAATTGACTGAGTTTTAATAAAATAATAAAAATTAAAAAAACTTCTACCATGAGAATTGATGAGTCATAATTAAATTAAACTAATTTAAATCAAATGCGATAAAATGTATCTGGTACTGACCGATTTTAACAACAAAAAATAGTAAAAAACAAAGTTTTTACCATGCATAAAGGAGGAAACTATTTTAAAATCTATCTGATTTTAATTTTTGGTAGGAAAAAAATTATATAGATATATTTAGTAGATAAAAACATGAAATCATACCTAATCATCAAACTGAAAATTCATGCGAATTTTGTAGATAAAATTTGTAAGTTATTTGGTAGTGGTTGTTTGTGGTTTTGGTAGAACACGTTTAATCAAATTTGATAAAAATCTATTTTAAATTGACTGAGTTTTGGTAAAATAATATAAATTAAAAAACTTTTACCATGAGAATTAATGAATCCTAATTAAATTAAACTAATCTAAATCAAATGCGATAAAATGTATCTGGTACTGACCGATGTTTACAACAAAAAATAGTAAAAAGCAAAGCTTTTACCATGCATAAAGGAGAAACCTGTTTTAAAATCTATCTGATTTTAATTTTTGGCGGGAAAAAAAAAATATAGATATATTTAGTACCGTATGCATGGTTTTAATCATTTTTTTTTTGAAAAAAGTGTTTACAATAAGATAATTTTCTAAACTTGTAATAAATAATTAAATTTTTAATTAGAATAATTTGAAAAAAATGAAAAATAAGGTTAATATTCAAAATTGATGATATAATCATGTAATTGAAAGATTAAAATCTATGAGAAATTGAGAATTAATAAAATCTATAAGCAAAAAAATTACTATAAAAATTTGGAGTCATAATCAAGTGAAACGCGTTTAAATCAAATATTATAAAATATATCCAGTATTAATCGATTTTCACAGCAAAAAATGGTAAAAAAAATTACATGTATAAAGGAGGCACTGGTTTTAAAATAACTCAAAATAATTTAATACAAAACTTAATACTTAACATAACTCAATAAGCTTATTCAAAGTGTTATCTTATAACTAAATTAAAGGTTTAGATCTAGGAATCTCGGAACCCATCTTGGTCTACTCAAGTCGAAATCTTCTAATAATCTTACTCATTACTTGAGAAAGAAAAGTATGAAAGGGTGAACGAATAATGCTTAGTAAAATCATATACAACCCCTCTAATTACTAAGGAGGAGTTGACAAGAAACAAATCAGAGATGAATCAAGTGTTCAAAATCTATTGTTCAAAATCGATAATTGGAAACAGTTTTTTTTTTTTTTTTCAAATGTCAGACAAAAGATCAGAATTCCAAAGAAAGATAAATACTCAACAATTGACTCGAGTAGCCCACTGTCATCAACCATCAAATATTGGTTGAAGACAACAAACTACTCATAGATATATACTTAGAATTCCAAGTGAAAGATAATAATACAATAAGTAAACTCGAGTGATGAGTTGGACTTCTACATCCACGTCTTCGGTCTTAGAATGCATCTTTGATCTTCACTAGATAGACAAATATGCTAATGAAACACTTCTGAAGATTGCTGGTGATACTATTACAAAGGCTAAACAACTTTATTATAAAGCTAAGTCATATACTAAGTTGGCACCCAATTGATGTGTAACTCATTTAGCTACAAAGCATAGAGCTAAAGAATGATTGACTATAAACAAATCTAAAATACAAAATAGAAACGACACTATGTTACATGAAGAACATTAAATGCAATAGTTGATTTCATTGAGATGAAAAACCAAAACTCAAATAAGAAAGTGTCAGTTAGGAGAAAACAAAAACAATGTTTGTTTTTATAAGGAAATTGATAAGCTGACATTTTTAAAATAAGACTTGGTCAGAAGACTTTGGTTATTAGTCAAAACAGTTTTGTCAGCCAGCTGATGAAAATTAACTAAAAAAAAGTTTGCAGCTGGCTGATAAGTTCAAATAGAACAATATAATTTTAACTTAAGCACAATTTATATAAACTTAATCCTAATGAGTTTGATCGAGTAAATCATGCATGGATCAACACCTCCTCCATCCTCCACATGTTTGTATTGTTTTCGTTGATTTAATAAAATTTTGCAGGGTATTGTCCATGTTTCTCTAAAAAATATAAAAGTAAACTGTTTTACACACTAACAAACCCAATATCTAATTAATAACCAAGTTTGTCACAAATGAAATTATTTTCTCCAGCAGTAAGCAATAGCTTATCAGGATGGAAGTCGAAATTATGTTCAAAGTCTTGCTCAAAAATTACACATCTTTATATCATCTTCTTAAAATATACAAATTGGACATCATCATTTATTTAAATCGTGCATAGGGCTTCACGCAACAAGTAGTTTATGAAGAGGCAGACAAATCCATGGTTGGTAATTATTAATCCTAAATTGTATTCCTCGACCCCCAAAAATGAATTATTTTTTGTTTGTTTTATCGATTTGTGAAATCCGAGTGCCCAATAATAGAGATGAGATGACACAAAATATGAGATGTTAGGTTCAATTCTTTCACAAACCTCCTTAGGACAAAAAAAAAATTTATAATAATACTAACTCCCTCCCCAAATTACAAAAATAAAGTCAAACTTTTAGAGAATTTAGCATTCATTTTATTCTTTTTTTCAAATTGCACTAAAGTTATTACTCCCTCTGTTTCAAAATATATGTTGTTTTAGCCATTCATACACATATTAAAGAAACTTATAAAAAGATCGTGACATACATTTATTTAAGTTCATTTAATATAGTTCAGTTGCACTAGTATTTTCTCTTTTCTTTTAACAAACGTCTCTCTAACATCATTTAATTTGAAAGTAATAATTAAGGACAGTTTTAGCAAGATATGAACAAATGTTTCTTGAAATCATATAATGACAATTATTTTAAAACAAAAAAACTTTACTAAAACGACACTTATTTTGAAATAGAGGGTGTACTATTTTTAAGGACAAACTAAAAAGTTAAAACGGAATTGTTTTTTTCACGGAGAGTAATATCTTTCAAATTATATTAAAATAATATCCTTAAAACAGTGAAACAAAAGTAAAATTTCAAAGTATACTAATAATATATTTATGGAGAGGCTATTTTCACTATAATTTTTGCTTATTCACTACATCTTTAATTATTATATCAAATAAATACATGTTTTGACAAAATTACCCCTTAAGTACTTACTCATTTTATGTTGACTAATCAAGTTACTTTCTTAATTATCTTTAATTTAACATTATTTGTTAGTTCAAACATTTATGAATAATAAAGTTATTCTATTATTATTTTTACTTTTTGTAATGACTTTATTAATTAATTTTATGACTAAAGTTATATTGTATAATAAAAAAATATCGTAAGAACATTTTGTTTGCCAAACTTTGAGTAAATGTATGTTCATTGGTTATGAAAAAAATTTAAAGTGAAATTTAAAGAATGTGATAGTAAAATAATCAAATAGTAAATCATAATATGAAATAGTATAGTAATATTTAAATATTTTATCTACCTTTATAATTGATTCGAAAATTTAATTTTTTAGTTGATTGAAATCAATATTCAGTTTAATATCTACCATAATAATTGAATTGATATTTTAAAATAATATTTTTTAAACTATATTAGAATATAAGTTTTTGATAATAAAATATCTGATATAATATAAAATGGTAGAAAATGTATTATTCATATTATTTTTATGAGAATGAAATATAAAACGGGAGTGATTTAAAAATTGATTAAACATATTTTATTACGAAAAAAATAAGTACCTTGTTTGTTGAAAATTAAAATGTTAAGAATATAAATAGAATAATTATTTTCTCCATTGTTATTTGATCAAAAAAAATAATGTTATAAGGTAGCTAAGAAAGTAACTTGATTAGTCAACTTAAAATGAGTAGTTTTGACCAAACATGTATTTATTTAATGCAATAATCAAGGATGTAGTGGATAAGTAAAAATTGTAGTAGAAATAGCCTCTCCCTATATTTATTATGTGACATGTAAGATGTATTTTTCAAATCCTACTATTTATTTTTTATCTAATGGACAATATTAATAGTAACTAGTTTTATACACGTGCGTTAAACGCATCTGCATTTATCTCTTTTAATTACATAATACTCAAATAAAATGAAGATTATAAACAAAACTAAAAAATAAAGAAAAAACATGATGAAAGAAACAAATTATATCTGTATAATTGATATCATTGAATCCATTATTTTATGAAATGTTTAAGTCATTTTCTCATTCTTAATTTTCTAAAGTTTAATAGTTGATATTTTTTGTTATTAAAATTTAGAATCTTAAGTAGTATAAATAGTAATTCAGATATAACATATAGAGTTATTAAATATTTGGCAAAGACTTATATACGACGGTCTTACGGATCCTAGATCCGTAAGACGGAGCCCCATTTAGAAATATGAATGGTGAATGGTGAACCATGAAGGTTATCTTGCGTGATGGTTGAAGGTTCGATCCCTGCCATCAACAATATTTATTTTTGATGTTCATTTCCTTTATTTGCTCCGGTGCCCCTCCATGCTAAATGACACATTTAAAACTAAAAGTGATACATTAAAAACACAAAAAGTGACACATTTTAATGTTAAAGTGACACTATAAATAAAAATTTATTATAATTTTTATTAAAATATAAAGTAACACTATTAATACTAAAAAGTAACACTCTTAATACTAAAAAGTGACACTCTTAATACTCAAAAGTGACACATTTAATACTAAAAAGTAACACTCTTCCTTAAATAAAAAGTGATACATTAAAAACACAAAAAGTGACATATTTTAATGTTAAAAGTGACACTATAAAATGACACTCTTAATACTAAAAAGTGACACTCTTAATACAAAAAGTGACACTCTTAATACTAAAAAGTGACACTCTTAATACTAAAAAGTGACACATTTAATACTAAAAAGTGATACTCTTCCTTAAATAATTTACCAGACCACAAAATGAATCATCTCGTGTTCCAAGTTCATCTTCTACATGCCTAGATTCTGCTCGCTCTGTTACGAAGGGAAAAAGAAAAAAAATTAAGGGAAGTATGGAACAGGGCAAGAAAAAGACTACTGATTTTCTGATTCCCATCAAGCCAAAGAATTTTGTTCCAAGTCTCCTAATGCTCGATTATTTTAGACACATTTTCAGTAAAGTTTGTAAGTTTGAGTAAGAAACATATACTTTACCTTGAAAAAGTTATGGTTTTGTGTTTTTAATGATTGACACTTAGGATTATATACATTTCTATGAATGAGAAGATATATTTCAGTAGTGTTCAATTGATTATTGCTATTAAAATCACTAGCTCAAAAGTGACACACTTTAGTCCTAAAAGTAACACACTCCAAGCCTAAAAGAGACACTCTTATTGATACAAATTGTATAATTATAAAAATGAGTTGTTTTACCAAAAGTGACACACCTAATGCCTAAAAGTGACACAATTAATACATAAAAGTGACATACTAAACGTGACACTTATGAATAAAAATTTAAAGATAAAAAGTGATTTTTTTTGCCAAAAGTGACACACGTAACACTTAAAAGCGACACATTATATGTTTAAAAGTGACACTCTGATTTAGAGTAACTAAGTAAAACTTAATCAGACCTAAGACAACAATTATTCAAAAGTGACACATTTTTGTTTTCAAAGTGACACACGCTAAGCCTAAAAGTAACACTCTGATTGATCGTAAATGTAAACAATGTCAAAATGACATATCCCTTGTAACAAAACTTAAAAAAAATCATAAGAGGTTTTAAACCTTGGACCAAGCATGCTAATTCCAACAACTTATGAAATTCATGTAAACTATCACAACATATTGGTTTTTATGAATTTTCATAACGTATTATTAATTTATTATGATCTACAAATTTATAATTTTCTTTAAAAAGAATTAAAACCATATTTTGTTGCTAAGGAGTATTGAACCCGCAACCTCTGGCCAACCAAATCCTGAAGCATCACTCCCATCCATCTTGCCAAACTCTTGATTATGATTTTTGTTAACATATTTAATTATTAACCCGCGAATTTCTTAATGGGGCTCCGTCTTACGGATAAGGATCCGTAAGACCGTCTTACAGGAGACCACCTCTAAATATTTATAATTTGTAGTTGGTATCTAGTATTATGATTTAATCGTATATATTACTATGATTTACTAATAAGTTACAATTAAATATGGTTATTTACAAAAATAAATTTTGTTTTGATATTAAAATTTCAAATACAATCAAAAAAACACAAAAGTTTTAAATATTGACAAATTATATATGAAGATTTCTAAAATTGTCATCGTCTCCGGAGAAGACACCGAAAATTGTAACGGTTGGCCGTACTTTTATTAATGAGTTGACATTTTTCTGGCAAAAAATCACGTGAGATGCTTGTGTCATGACTTAATAAGCAAAATTTGACGGACCGAAGAACGATAGTGTTTAACGTTTTAAGTAAAAAGATGTAATTCTATCAAATTTTGATACATGCACTTTGCCCCAAATTCGGCTTATGTAAGTTTTTCTGAATCTAGATCTTCTGTACTACTTGTATGTATCACTGGTGTATTATTTTTTATCTCAACTATTACATCCCAATTATTGCATCTTAACTAATGATTGAGATGAAAAATGATATACTAATGATATATACAAGTGATACAGGAGATTTGGACTCACTTCTTCTATGCAATGAAAGTTTAGCAAAAATAAAATAAAATTTGTCTCTGTTACGAAAAGTCATCGGTTGATTAATTAATAATTAATCCAAAACAATAATATATTCTGTCAACAGCTGCATAAACAAAAATAAAATATAGCATGTTCGGACTACTACTTACCTTATTTAATTTTTAATTTTAGTCACCATCACCTCTAATGAAGTCATTGGACGGACCTTATTAATATGCTTTAATTAATTTACGCATAAACTTTGGGAAATATGGTTTTAATTCCTGTTTCCGTTTTGTACTCGTACCTCACTATCGTATTTTCATGTTATCTATCTTATTTGATTATAAATATTATTTTGAATATATTAACAATTTTGTGTTTTTCGTGTAGTGTTTCGTATTGTGTTAGTCTTATCGAACCATTTGTTTCTATAATAGTATTTTATAATCGTGTCATGCTTATTCGTACTGTCATATCGTGTCAATCATTGTCACACCTAGTTTTATGATTATTTTTTATAAGACGGATTTTCTCGACTAACCATGTATGATAGTAGAAGCAGTTGCCGTAAAAAGTGAATACGACCTCTCACAAGACACCTACTGCGGAATAAATGGCCTTTCCAGCGGCCTTAATTGATCCGTTGACAAAATAATGTTTGGTGAAAGGAAAAAAAAATGAAAAAGCATTAACCAGTATAGTTAAGTAGAGCTGGTCAACCAGGTCGAAACTACAAATATAGCCTTGCTCCTCTTCTGTCATAAACTCGTATCAACTTGGTTTATGATTTTGTCCAAGCTTCACATCCACTTCTTCCTTTACCAGATCTACCATACACAAGCCTTAATTCTACCATCTGAGAAATTAGACTTGTCAGCCTCCTCGATCATGTGAGGAAATGGTCTATGAATTTAGACTTGTCCAAATCAATGAAGCTACAAACAACTTCTCCGCCGAAAACTTCATCCGGAGTGGGGGACAAGGAGAAGTGTACAAAGGCAACATCCAGATCGGTAACAGCAAAACAAACACGACGGTTGCCGTGAAGAGGTTGTTCTTAGCAGACACTCGTGAGTTTGAGAAAGAGATTGAGCTGCTTGAGGGCCTTCGTCATGCTAACCTTGTGTCTCTACAAGGTTTTTGCAGAGAAAATGGCAACAAGATACTCGTGTATGAATATTTACACAATGGAAATCTACGTGAAAAACTCTACCAAAATCCTTGTCTGACTTGGATGCAACGCCTCAACATATGCTGTGGTGCTGCCCGTGGCTTAGACCACCTTCATAGTGGCACCTCAACCGACACTCTAATCATTCACCGGGACATCAAGCCTGAAAACATTCTGTTAGATGGAAAACTGAATGCTAAGGTTTCTGATTTCGGAATATCCAAAAAGGGCAGTGTAAACGACCAACACACGGTGGCGATCGAAACAAGGATTGCAGGCACTTGGGGGTATTACGCACCAGAATTAATGTTCAACCCAGAATTCACCAAGAGGACAGACGTATACGCTTTTGGTGTAGTGCTGTTTGAAGTGTTGTGCAAGAAGCAACCCCCATTGCCCAAGGCGTTTCGTGATCCTGACAAGAAATATGATATGGATGGGTCCGTAGCGGACATGGCCTGGCGGTACCTCGATCCTGATCTCAACCAGCCAATCAATAAAACTTCCATAGAGTCCTTTATTGATATTACAGAAAGATGTTTGAGTGATGATCAATATAGACGCCCTACGATGAGTGCGGTGGTGTTTTCCCTGGAAAACGCTAAACAATATCTAAGGGATCTTCTTTCAGGAGCCGTGTCGCTGCCCACATCATCAAAGTCTGGGAATTCCCTCCACAAGGAGTCGTCGTTACCCACATCAGCCAAACAAGCAGCGTCAGCCCCGTCTACTAGCTCACCATCAAATAAGGCTGCACTTGAAACTTACGCATTCTACATGAAAAATAGGCATTTGTTTAAGAAATGACTCGTCGCATCTTCAAGCCGCCTATGCGACGTCAAGTAAAGATGATTATTAGCGAAAAAATGTGTTCGCCGTCAAATGACATAATTTGTCTACATACACAAAATTTCGTTGCAAATTGTCTTCGTCGCAAATGGCTGACGTTTTAACTACAAAATATAGTTCATAGTTGATGGGCTACCATTTAACTACAAAATATTTCGTAGATATTGGGGTCTTATTCAACTACGAATTATTTCGTAGTTGTTGGGGTGTTATTTTACTATGAAATAATTTGTAGCTATTAGGTTGTCATTTAACCATGAAAATAATTCGTAGCTATTGGGTTATCATTTAACCATGAAAATAATTCGTAGCTATTGGGTTGTCATTTAACCATGAAGATAATTCGTAGCTATTGGGTTGTCATTTAACCATGAAAATAATTCGTAGCTGTTGGATTGTTATTTTACTATGAAAATATTCATCGTTGTTGTATTGCTATTTAACTACGAAATAAATCGTAGTTGTTGGGTGTTATTTAACTATGAAATCATTTGTAGTTGTTGGGTTATAACTATGAAATAATTTGTAGTTGATGAATTATTTTATAACTATAAAATTATTTGTAGGTGATGTGTAACAAGTCTCAATGCGATGTTTAACTCTGAAATTAATATTTTCTTTTTCATATAACCATGAAAAGCATGTATACAATTATGTTCATGGATGCACCAATACTAATCTTAATACAAAATGTGAATCCTACCATAAACTTACGACTAGGTAGCTATAGAGCAATCCATTGTCCAAAAACAAGATAAACTAGCGCTTCCAAAATTATGTAAACCACCTATTAACAAAGACAAAAAAAGATGACTTTCTCGTCTGGCTAATTAGTCTCTCAACTTGCAGATAAGCCTTCTGCGTAATTCTTCATTGATAAAGTAGCTATATCACAAAAGTCATATATACCAAGTCCTCTCGCACCTCAAGATGACCTAAAATCTAAAAAAAAAATAAATAGGGACAGGAATGGTGAAAAAGTGAAAATGACATACATGATATATACATATACTATATACATACTATATACATATATATATATATATATATATATATATATATATATATATATATATATATAATGATTTAAACTCACTAAATAGTTATAAAACATTACTCTCGGCTCTTTGCTCCGCGATTCGCATGTAAACGTTGTTGACCGGTTTCTCTCACCGCTTCTTATGACCAATTTACATAACCATTTTATTTCAAATTAATGGCTCAATGCTTCAGATTTCACCGAATTGAACGGTTGAAACCGTTTGTGATAACAAACTTCCAACCACCGCAAGGTATCTACGTAACACTCCTAGAAACATTAATGATGTAGCAAAGATTGTTGTTGCATTGTTTATCTTAAAGACTACTAAGTTATTAAAGTAGCTAAGTCTTTTAGACTTAGTTAGCCATGAACCCTGCGCTTTTATTTTAATGGAAGATTCTTCACCTTTAGGATAAAAACAATACCGAATATGTTTTCGTGTCATATTTTGAGGTTTAGAGTCTCTAGAGACAATCTCTAATGAATCTGATTTCAACAAGCTAGCCTTCCTATTTCTCAACAGCTAGCCTCCTATTTCAAGCACATTACTGCGCCCTTTATTTTTTGCTAGGGCCAAAATGGAATATTTTAATGAAGTGCTTTCCAAAGTAAGGAAGAGAAGAGGGGTTGGTCCAGCCGCTTGCAAGCCATGGTGCTAAGGTAGTGCTTATTAACCGTGTTCGCTAGCTATTCCCATAAAGATGTTAGATAAGAAATTCCTCGTACTAAGATCAATCCATCCCGAAATCATATATCTAATATAAGTGCTAGATGAAATAAGGAAGCAAGTATGAACACTTTCAGTCCTTCTATGAAATGTCAACTGTCAAGAGAGGCATTCCTGAAATGAGGTAATCATAGAAAAGAAAGACCAAAGAGCTGGTCGTTAACATCAAGATCATATAGAAAGTTGCCTCGGTTCAATCAAAAAGAGTGCTTTATATATATATATATATATATATATATATATGGGATTCCACTTTCTCTCTTTTCAATCGACTTGGGGAAAATAGAAAAGAGTGACTTTGCATATATATGGGAAAGAAAAAATTATCAATCTTGATCTTCTCTTAGCAAAAATGGTCAAGTAAGACTTTGCATCCAAAGTGAAAAGTTGTACTCTTTCTCAATCATGATATTAGGGAAAATAGACCGAAAGCTTGTAGCTATGTCCGATTCAACGCCTCACAATACAAAGATCTACTCACTAGCTAAAATGGACTTCAGTGCTTTTCCATATATATCAGGTTGAAAAAATTAGAAAGAAAGGGAAGTCTTAGAGGGAAAAGATACTTGTCTGGAGAATTTTCAACATTAACTCTAATATCCAAATTAGGACTTTAATTCATAGTCTCATCTT
>JABEVN020004144.1:0-15320 GCA_013146195.2 Codonopsis lanceolata | reverse complement strand
TAAGCCTCCATGGAGAATAATTGGAAAACTTCTCCGAAGGTTTGTTGATGACAAAAACAGCCTCTTGCGAAATTCGAATATTAGGATCTTCGCTCTTGATCATTCGGCTCACACGGTGCATAGGGAAGCGATACAACGACGACGATGACTCCGTAGAGGCGCCATTACAATTCACTTTCGAATTCTTCTCCTTTTTCTTATTTTTCTTACTATTCGATCCCTCGCTTTTGGTACTCTTTCCCGCCTCGTCTGCTTCTACTTCGTCTCTTTCGTCGTCGTCATCTTCTACCAATATTTCTTCTTCTTCGTCGTCGTTTTCGTCGTTGACTTCGTCGGCGTCTTCCTTTTCTTCGACTGGTACGGCATTGGAACTTGAAGACGGTACAACTAGGACCTCCGGTTCTCCGTCGTCGTCGTAGACGACTGCCGTTTACTGCTTTTTTTTACTCCGCCTTTGTTTCCCATTTTCGCCGATTTGCTGCTTCCTGCTCTCTCCGAAACTTGGTTTCGAGCCATGCCGACCGGCCGTGCGCGAGTGTGAGTTAGTTTTGCGTGCGCGCGCGCGTTGGGTTAGTCTCTGGGCACTGCTGGAATGAAGGACCAGGCGCCTGTTGACCCACTCACATTTGGGCTCATGTGAGATACCTATTTGATACATAATGTGCTTATCGTTTATAGCGATTTTATAAAATGTATTTGATTATTTAAAAGTTCCTACCTTGATCACTAAGTCAAACAACCTAGTCACGGGTAATGTGACCTTTCGATATACCTAGTCACGGATTAATGTGGCCTTTCGATTTACCTAGTCACGTGTTAATGTGACCTTTCGAAACTCTTTAACCACTAGACATGTGGTTAATTATCCGGATATACCCTTTAGAAACATTGACCCTTTTAGGTCTTTAGAATCTTTCAGAACATTGCTCGAACATGTCTTTGACCGCTTATGTGATCTTGGCATCTTTGAGTCGTCCGTTGTTTCCAACTGGTATGAGACGGTTGGTGACAATTAGACTACTCGAGTCGTCTTTTGTTTTATTATCATTCATTTGGAATCCTAAATATTTATCTGTGAGTCGTCAATTGTCGTCAGCTGGTATGGGACGGTTGGTGACAATTGGATTACTCGAGTCATTTATTGTATCTTGATCCTTCACTTGGAATCCTGAAAATATATTTGAAATTTAAATATTTGAACTTTGACTATTTGACTTTCGCATTATAGATATTTGAACTTTCGATTTTGATTCCTTGATTTATTTCGGTCAACTCCTCCTTAATTACCGAAAGGGTTGTATATGAATTTGTTGAGTATTGTTCGTTCACCCTTTCTTATTCTTTCTCTTCCAGGTGACATTTAACTTGACTAGATGAATTGTTTTGAGTAGATGAATGAAGATGGTCAAAGAAGCTTTAGACATTTATAATTCATTCGTACTTTGAAAAATTTATTAATTTTAATTAGCTTTATATTGGATTTCGTTTCAAACTTTTGGTGGTTGTATTTTAATTACAATTGAGGGATATTAATGTTAATTAATTATTAGTGTTGTGATTTATTATGGTTTTAAGTATTGATTGTTGGTGATGTGACCAAATTGTGGTTCCAAATGATCAGACTCGAGTTTGGGGCGTACAGAGTGGTATTAGAGCTTAAGTTTCAAATCCGGATGGTTTTAAGATTTAGGAATTAATAAAAATTAGAAATTGATTGTAGTGTAAGGTTATAATTTTGTTTATACCATTAGTTACGTACCCAATAGCTTTAAGTGTACGATTGTAGTTTTAAGTTTACGATTATAGCTTTAAGTTATGATTTTCTTTATTTCTATTGGGATTGATACACTATTGGGTTACTCGTAGGAATTTGTCCTATTTTATTTTATTAGACTTGGAATACATCCAATTTTTGAGACATTGGAATAAAGTTTGATATTGAATAAATTTTGAGGAAATTTTTATTCCTTTGATATTCCTTTTGAACTATATCTCGTGTTGGTGTATTTCAAGTGCATAAGATTATAAGATAAACTTTGGAAGAAGAAGAAATTGATGCTACGTAACAATTATGTAAATTGTTTCCATTTACGCCATTCCAGTTAGCGAATACAATTTTAGTATGATAAAATTTTAGACATCAATTGACACTTCCTCGTTTTTGTATCAGTACCAAATGGCACGTAGAGGAGGACGTAACGCTAATCGAGGTCGTGGTCACGACTGAGGAAACATGGGAGGGAGAATAGTAGAGGGCTCAGTTTTCGAGAGTGTAGAGGAGCAATCTGAAAGTCAACTTAACGTGAATAACGAAAACCTACCCCTGAAGCGCCTCAGCATAACGCGACAAATCCCGCCTTAGTAGACCATGTGCTTATGGTGAACCTTCTACAGAATTTGACACGAGCGGTAGACAAGATTGGTCAGATTGTTCAACCTCAACCACAACCGCAACCTCTGCCTGCTGTACCACCACCTCAGCCTATTGTATCGCCACCTCAGCTTGTTGTACCGCAACCTGTGCCTGCAGTTCCACAACCTCGCCCGGTAGCAAAGGACCCACTTGACATATTTCAGAAGAGAAGCCCTAAGCCCTTCTCAAGTGCACCAGACACCATTAAACCAGAAGAATGGGTTGAAAGCATGAAGAAGATCTTTAGAACTATGACCCTCACGAATGAATAAAAGGTCAACCTCGCCACTTTCAAGTTTGAAAGAGAGGCTGATTAGTGGTGACAGTCTGAGATGAGGATCGTTGAAGCAAATGGGGTTGGAGACTACACCTGGGAGGGTTTTCTCGAGGTCTCCAATAAGAAATATTTTCCTGAGAGCGTGCAGGATAGTAAGCTGGTTGAATTCCTCAATCTAGATCAAGGAAAGATGATGGTAGATGAGTATGTTGTCAAGTTCATTGAGCTATCAAAGTATGCTCCTAGGTCTATTGAGAATGACAAACATAAGGCCAGGATATTTGAAAGAGGCCTCGATGGAAAAATTAGCCATCGATTGATAGCCTTACAGTTGAAGATTTATGCTGAGGTTGTAGACCGAGCTAAAATACTTGAATGAGTGTCAGCAAACTACCAGAAGAAGAAGGAAGAGAAAAAGAGAGGTTTTGAGAGTCTTGGAAGTAGTTCTCGAGATCAGTCAGACTATCAAGGGGGAAGTTACAGTGGAAATAAGAAGAGAACCATAGATGACAATCGGTCCAAGGGATCAAATCAGTGGCAAAATCAGAATCAAGGTCAGCAGCAGAATCAGAATAATGACCCCTAAGTGTAATAAGTGTGGTGGAAAACATAGGACTGATACTTGTTATTGGACTACGGGAGCTTGCTTTAATTGCGGAAAGATAGGGCATAGGATCAAGGATTGCCCGAAACCACTGAAGGAAAACTTTGCGCAAGGAACGGGCAGCGGAGATAAACCTAAACCAAATGTGCATGGAAGAATTTACGCGATGGCTGCTCGAGACGAATGATATATGGAAATAGGTATAGTGCATCCTTACCTTCGCGACGTTTAAATTTTTATTCAGCCTAGTGTTTCTTAATCGATCACATTGTCACACTTACACGACCTATCAAATTGTTACATGAGAACTTAGACGTCGATTAATTAACACAACGACCAAGAGATCCATTTCCGTTACCTATGTATTTATATCTTGTCTTTTGAGTTCAATTAGGCGTTGATAATTTTGATGTATGGTTTGGTCATCTGCTTGTTGGATAAAGTATAGGTATTATGAGTTTTACATGTTACATTTGGGCTAGTGGATTGCCTCAATTACATTAAGGATTGAATGCCTAAAATCTACTAAAGTTTATTCTTCGTTGTCATTATGTCTATTGGGAGTAACTTGGTTTATTCTATATTCGAAGAGGAACATCTTAAACTCTTTGTATGACTTGGTGTGTTAAGTTTAGGGGTGAGAGTGTAATACCCCCAATAATTTTAATTAAAAATATTAATTTGTGTTAATTAAAATTATAATTGTTTTGGACCTATTTAATTAATACTATAATTGTTTTGAGTTAATCTGATTGTTTTGGAACTATTTAGTAAATAATTGGATTAGGTCGGGCTAGGCCCACTTTTGACTAAGACTTTAATACTAATTCTCAATTATTATTAGTTAATTAATTTCAGTCCAATTAACTTTAGGATTTCGGTTTAGGGTTAGAAAACCTAGTAGGGTTTTATATAAATAGAATTGTGTGTGTTTTCGTGTGTGTTTGTGTGTGTGTATGTTTTGTGTGTGTTTGTGTGTGTAGATGATTTATATTTAATATATATACAACCCGTATATGTTTTTGTGTGTGTCAATGTGTGACGACCCGACCCGGATCCCAAGACGAGATCCCAAGGTCGTGCCGTCGGGAAACAAGGAACAACAAGCAAATAACAAATAATGGGTAAGGCCATAACGGCAATACGCCAACAATAACAACACATGCGGAAGCAAAACATAATTACACAGTGGCGCCCGAGCTAACAAGCTTAAACTAAATACAACCAAAGAGATAATTAATCTCTCGGTCCAAAAATTCGACGCACGTGCCGCAACATTGGTCACGTAAAGCGAAACTCCCTGTCATGCAATATAAATATATAGCAACAAATAAACCAAGTCATCGGAGATGTTACAGCTGGATCCCAACATTACACTAAGTCTAGGACTCTAGTCTAACCTACTCAACGGCTAAAAACATGCCGGAGAACAAACATGATAAATTAACCATCAAGATAGCATAACTAAAACATAATCACCAACATTCACCAAGCGCGACTAACACAAGTCGGCTACCAAAAGAATAAGAGTTAACCAACATAAGTATAAACATCACAACCAAAAATAGGTTTACTACCCAACATGAAGTTTACATAACTTCACTTTTCCCAACGTCCTTGCCAAAAGAAAATGTAACTATACAACTAGGTAGTAACCTTGCCAAAAACTTCACCAACGCAATCTCGAGAATCACTTCAATCCGCTAGCACGACTCGGATCTAGGGAAAACAATCAAACAAATAGGAGTAAGTCATAATGACTTAGTAAATTACTAAACATAACTTCCTGTCATGGCATCATGCTTAACAATAATAAATCATGCTACCAACATAATATAACATGTCATTGAAAATCATGTCAAGGCATTTTATGCTTAACAATAATAATTCATGTTATTGGCATAATGTAACATTCCAACAATATTCATGTCAAAGGCATTTATGCTTACAACCTTAAATGTCATGTTATCCATAAAGTATAACATTGTACTAAACCATCTCAACCATCATATCATATCATATTCACATAGCACATTATTCACATATAAGTATTTGTGAGTCAATTCATATAAGAGAGATAGGATACCGTTACCATTTCTTTCCGTCGGGTCGCTCCTGCAAAAACACGTGCAAACCTTTATGTGTCCTCGATATCCCTTTCGTGGATATCGACATCCCCGAGATAATCCCCGCTTGATTTCCATAGTTATCAAAGTCATGTGTATTACTACAACTAAGATGAACTACTTCCCCACCGTGGCCATCGGTGGAAGGGTGTGTGCAACCCGACATGGCGATCCATCGCGATCACAAATCCCACAATTCGTGAAAACGATGCATCGTCCCGCCAAAGACTTAACAAACCGACTCCAGCTGGACTCAAACCCAAGCACAAGTAATATATACTCATATGCTAAAAAACAAGTAGGCACATACTCTACCAACAAACTAGTCATGCATTTCATTCACAACTAGCATAATTTCACATTAGAGAATAATATTAGCTCTCATAATCAAGTGTCCATCATACACTTCTAAAATTCTTGGAGGCTTAACCTCCATCAATTCTACCCCAAATTCCGTAGGACTTAAGATTTTAGTTCCTTAAATTCATACTAACCCAAAGGTTGACTCCGTTGAGTCCAATCTACACTTTCCAAAAATTAGGGCATAGAAGCCATGGGCTACAATACCCTCCTATGTTCATAACTATCATCAATAACCATATTCCCAAGTTCATTAAACCCACATAATCCCAACAAAACACTTAGTTAGGCAACATGGAGCAAAAATCACATTTCAAGCATAAACCCATTTAGATCACTTCACCAATCATGCTCTCAAAATATGAATAAATCACATAAAATGGATTAATATACTACACTACACATGTATATCATCCTAGTCATGGTCTCTAGCAAGTTCATCCAACCAAAAATCAACATTTAGGCATATACCCATTAAAGTCACCTCACCAATCATGCTCTCAAAACATGAATAAATCACATAGAATGGATGAATATACTACTCTACACATGAATATCATGCTAATCAAGGTCTCAAGTAAGTTCATCCAAGCAAAATCATCATTTAGACATTTAGGGTTCATAGCATCTCTAAAAAGCCCTAAAATGCACCCATTGACCTCACATAGCACAAAGATTGTTTTCCCTAGGGTCAATGGGGCCAAAAAGAAAGAGGAAAAGATGTAGCAACTTACCTCAAATCAGCACTTCAAGCTACAAGTTCGAAATTCCAATCGGTGGGAAAGATTCTCCTCAACCTCCTCTTCAATTCTATGGCTTGGATTGTGCAATGGAGGTCTCTAGCTATGGCATCCAAGGGTGGGCTCTCAAGAAACCCTAGAAGACTCCTCTCTTCAGCTCTCAAGAGCTCTCCCACGTTTTTTTTGAAGTGTTGGCTGAATATGAGGGGTTAAATGAGGTGTTAGGGCTTCACTAAGGTTAGAAAGTAAGTTGGGTTATGTGTTTACTAATCTGGTTGTTTCCCTCTAATTAACCACCACTAATCCCTTCTAAAATTCAATTAGATGGTTAGGATATATCCTAAGGTAGTTAGGATGGTTTAGGAGTGGGTTAGGTTGGGTTTGGGTAGGGTAGGGTTAGGATAGGCAATTGTTGGAAACACACAAAAAATCCCGTAATAGGGAATAGAGACCATGGGGTCGCATGGTTGGAGTATGATGCGAGTGCATCCTCCAGAAAAATGAAGTCTTCAACAACTAGAATCAAACTAGCAACCAAACCGTCAATGCAACAAGCATTCAATCAACATCTAAATCATGTTAATGATGTTATGAATGACCTCTAACATTTATACATGTGCATCCAACATAAATCATTAATCAAAGTCTCAAAGCATATCGTGTAAGAAAGATGCATACAAGCATATCAAACGACGTCAATGAACATGCTATTGATTCTAAGCATACATATGAGCTAAGTAAACATACTTATGATGAATATGAATGTGGGAACTCAAGCATAACACAAGCAAGTAATATTCTAGGGTTTTACGCAATGTGTGTGATTTAGATATATAGTATTGTGTATATAAAATAGTGTGTAATGTATATATAATAGAGATACAAAACAGTGTGTGTTTTCGTGAGTGTGTGTTTTGTGTGTGATTTTTATATAAAACATTTATACAACTGTGTGTGTAACGTGTGTGTGTGTTTTATATGTGTAACAGTGTGGGTCGTCCTTGATTATATATAAATGTAACAGGTTAGTAACAATATTTTTCTACTATAGAAACAATAGGATGGGTTAGGAAAAATAAATTAATTTTTAAAAAAAGAGTTTATATAACTATGATTAACTTTAACTATTAATTATTAATAGTTATTAACGCAACGTTGATCAACTGTAATTAGTAATTGTGAATATTATTGATTTTAGATTCGAGCAAACGCGCTTAGGTCGATCGTGTTAAGGATCATTTTTCTAAGCATTTCGAGGTAAGGGATTATAACTCATTTAGGTCATTTGAATTCTTCATTCTATGTTGTTAGGCTTCCACTATTTTATTGATTAATGCCTTTCTTTTGAAACGTGTGCCGATTTTGTATCGGTATCTAATTTTGGACTCCGTCGATTACATTTATTTGCTTACTCATAATTATGCTCCTTGTTAAATCTCATATACTTATCAAGTCTCATGTGAGATACCTATTTGATACATAATATGCTTATCATTTATAGTGATTTTGTAAAATGTATTTGATTATTTAAAAGTTCCTACCTTGATCACTAAGTCAAACAACATAGTCACGGGTAAATGTGACCTTTCGATTTACCTAGCCATGGGTTAATTTGACATTTCGATATACATAGTCACGGGTTTATGTGATCTTTCGATTTACGTAGTTACGTGTTAATGTGACCTTTCGAAACCCTTTAACCACTAGACATGTGGTTAGTTATCCGGATATACCCTTTAGAAACATTTACCCTTATGGGTCTTTAGAATATTTCGGAACATTGTTCGAACATGTCTTTGACCGTTTATGTGATCTTGGCATCTGTGAGTCGTTCGTTGTTTCCAGCTGGTATAAGACGGTTGGTGACAATTGGACTACTCGAGTCGTCTTTTGTTTTCTTATCTTTCATTTGGAATCCTAAATATTTATTTGTGAATCGTCCATTGTCGCCAGCTGGTATAGGACGGTTGGTGACAATTGGATTACTCGAGTCATTTGTTGTATCTTTATCCTTCAGTTAGAATCCTGAAAATATATTTGAAATTTGAATATTTGAACTTTGACTATTTGACTTTCACATTATAGATATTTGAACTTTCGATTTTGATTCCTCAATTTATTTTGGTCAACTCCTCCTAAGTAACTAGAGGGGTTGTATATGAACTTACTGAGCATTGTTCGCTCATCCTTTCTTATTCTTTCTCTTCCAGGAGACATTTAGCTTGACTAGATGAATTGTTTCGAGTAGATGAATAAAGATGGTCAAAGAAGTTTTAGACATTGTAGACACCCCAATTTCGTACCCCTGGTATGCAACATGACATGAAATATCAAGACCTATAAAACTTAACAAATGTCAAGTTATAGAGTTCAAAGATACAAAAGACAAAGCAGGATGCGCAAAACAGTGACATGCAGGGGGCATAGTGCCAAAAAAGGAAGCAAATAAGGAAAGTTGGCGCCACCCATGGAAGAAATGGGAGTGGCGCCCAGTTTGTGCTACAAGATCCTCCCAAGTGCTACAGGACAGCTACAGTTCGCGTAATGTGCAAATTATCCGGTGTTCTGTACAATCAAATGAAGCACGAAGAAGAAAAGGAAATTCCTTCGGTGTCCTCTTTTCAGGCTATAAATAGAGCCTTTTTTTTAAAGAGGATCAATAGTGGTTCCCCACTTACCCCCATAAATAGAGCCTTCAGGGTTCACTTTCAGACACTGTGGCGACCCGACCCGAACCCGAGGAGGAACCGCGGTCGGACCACCCAAATAAGGGGAAACAAGTGGACAATTAACATGCAAGGACTCATTTTAAGAAAACGACGTGACGCAACATTAGAGACGTAGCACGCCTCGGCCCTAAAGGGACCGGTATTTTTAAAACTTTTAAATCCTGATAAAACAGTTAAACAATTAAACCAAGTCATCGGCGACACTACATGCCGGAACCCAAGCTAGCAGTTTATGGACAAGAATCAAATAAGAGCTACTAGTATGCTCAGCGGAAGACTTATACGTAGTGAACTATAATACATGATAACCAAGCACGGCTTACACAATGCCGGCATAAAGGGTTTACAAGTACTACAAGAGTTAAACTACAAGTAGCTAATAGAAGCAACAAGATCAAGTTCTATACAAATTCCCAAGCATAGTCTAATTGACTTGCTTTAACCCATCGTCCTTACAAAATAACAAAAGAAGGGAAGAGGACATCTAAACCACCTCTTCAAACTGCGACGGCAAACAAAAGGAGGAACAAGGCACGAACACCGCAATCCTCAACGAGAAGGACCGTCTTGCTAGGATCTAAAGTAGTAAAGGGGAATGGGTAAGTCATAAAGACTTGTAAGCTATCAATCATGCATGTCATGGCAATATGTAACATACAAGGCAAGATATAGTCACATAAGCATAGAGATCATATATCCAAGATGCACATTGTTTCACATAGGTGCACGAAATTAAATCACATAGGATAAGGATATATGGAGGCCAGGGCCGCTTCGTAGTTCCCCGCATACAAGCGTTATCTGAGTGTGCATGTGTCGGATGTGTGTAAGTACATTGACCTTCCGAGGGAATGCCCGGGATAGACACCAATGATGCTCGTATTGATTACAGCAAGGGAGCTACTTCCCCACTGTGGCCACAGTGGAGGCGTGTGTGAATCAAGGACAGGATGCCAGCTGGACTCATGCAAATGCCAAGTAGTGTCTACTTAACAAATTCTCAAGTAGGGAACGAGGTCGACAAGAGCGATCTCGTTCATGACAAGTAATTATTCTCATCAACAATCAAGCAGGATTGAGTTCGACAAGAGCGAACTCAACATGTCAAATAGGTATTCCATTATATGACATCAAGAATCAAGCATGGTAATCAATCCAATTCAATAGTCTAGAATTATCATTCTTAGAGAAACGTGTTTAGAACGTCGTAGGGATTGATCATTGAGCCGGTATTGTTCAATGGTTCACTAAGTTTGACTCCGTTGAGTCGTCTCTAACAATTCATCCAATAGAGTAAAAATGCTAAATGCATCCAAAACCCTTTTCTAAGTTATCGAATCGAGTAGACTAGGCCATTAATCCTCTTAACAACCATAGTCAAGAATTATCATTAATTCAACATTTCATGGGAACTTTAGAATCATTATTTCAAAAGTTATCAAAAGACAAAGGTCCAAGAACATTAGTTACTCCTAATGTAGTATATCTCTTGCCAGTAAAAGAAGATGGAAGAATATATCTCTTGCCAATTTGATCTCCCTCTTGATCATGGATTTCTTGGAGGTCTTTATACCGTTCAACACGAATAAACTCAACTTGGTTTTTTCTAATGTAGTAAAGACAGTTTTGCTCCGTAGCAGCCCAAACATCCACCAAATATTCCTGAAACAACTTTTGGGCTCTCAAAATGGTTGAATACTCTGAAGTTCGTTGGAATAAATGATAACTATAGTAATCCATCATTGTGAGTTGGTTTCTTGGGTTAGTACTTGGGGCATCTTTACCCACATCCCAATGCATCATTGACGGTTCCCACCCTAGCTCCCCAAATGGAAACAATAAAACATAATGCAATGGTGTGTATGTCGGGTGACATTCACTAATCCACATCAACTCTCGGTCCCCTCTGAGATATACAACAATATCTCTTGATCCCCTCTTTTCAATACCATCACCAGGCAATATTACTGCAATCTCATCTACTGTCGGTGCATTATAACGTCGTCGACCAGTTCTCGGATTATACTGCAAACACGCCGGTAAATCTTGATTAGATTCATCTTGGTTTTGTTGTTGTAATATTTCATGTGCTTGACGAAATTTAGATACAAATGGATTGTTTTGTAACAAACATTCTTGGATGAGGGCCAAGAGTTCTCGATCTAATGTAGGATTCTGACGTTCACGACTGTTTAAGGTAGACACCGGGTCGTATATATAAAGCTGAGCATACACGGGATCTGTACCCGACTATGATAATAATGCACCATTACAATGTCGCAATTCATCATGGATAGTGAAGCTATAAGGACCCCTCCCTATTAGGACACTACGATCTATTGTACATCCAAGACTTGTAAAAAGAATTTCTTTGCATTATCTTGTCGAATGTGCTGTAAAAATGATTTAGATCGGTTATCACAACCTTCGTATAATGTTCTGAAGAGAGTAGGTGGATCACAAAGTGGAGGTAGTTTGATATTCCCTTGATTGCAACACGTTCCAAATTTGGGATTGGACCTAGAAGAACGAACCAATCTCTCATCGATCCAGTGCATCGCTTTACAGTACTCACAAATGATGTTCATTCTCCCAAGGGAATGGCGGCTTTGATCCAGCACTTGTTGATTCTCAATGACGGGTAGAGAAACCTTGACATCGACATCTTCAACGTCACCTATTTGCTCCTGTTCCTCTTCAAAGTCACCTATACGACCATGTTCTTCTTCAGTTGTGAGAGTTTCTTCTAGAATAGGAGTCCTACATTTAAAAGGTTGAATTAAAATGTTTTAAGGTTGAATTATAATCTTGTCATGGTCAATTATTTGAATTAAATAGGAGAGAAATAGAAATTAAGTTACATAATATTAGGATGATACTGTTGTGAGGCATGCATTTGTTGTCTCCTTTGTCCTAATGCCCGTCTTGAAGGAGGCAAAACAATGTTTGAAGATAGCGGTTCGGAATCTGGTCGAGTTCTTTCACGTTCAACTCGTTCTCTTGCGAAACGTCTTGTTTGTCCAATCCCACGTCTATCACGGGTTGTTGCACGTATTGACGCGATATACGTCCTTTCAAATGTAGAAATATTACGATTGGGTTTGTGAATTATAGAAGATGAGTTTTCTCCTAACTCCATATTCAAAGAAGGGGGAAACATTTGCTGGGCTCGACTCAATCGCACGGCCAATTCATAATCATCGTCCTAAAGCAATTAAGGTAACTAAATAAACAATTAAGGTAAATAAACAATATAATATGTATATATGTAAACCATGTCACACATATGAAAACCATGTCAACGTATGTCGCATGGAAGTATGACATAATATATTGGTGTATGTGTGCATATGGTTGGGTGACTTTGGTGACAACTAAACAAATCATATAAAAAGCTAATTAGAACATAAAATCCTAAATATCATTGCAATAGACCAAAGTATGTAGTATAGAAGTATGACATAATAATAATTTTGACGTTGTAATATATTCAACTAGACAAAACATCTATAATAAAAACTACTCAAAAAATAGAATCATGAAAAATGTATAATCAAATGAAAACATGTAATTCATTAAAGTGGTCTATTTTGGTATTTTATAATGGAAACATGATATATGTTTAACCTAAAATAAACATGATATGAAACATGTATATGAACAATTAGTTTAACATAACATGCTCAAAACAATCCAAGTAATCCTACCTCTTGTAGAGATGGTGGCGATGGTGGTGCAGGTTCTTTTCCTTTCCTTGGAGGTGGAGGTTGATCCATGTAGTAAAACTTGTTGATGCATAGACATAAAGAAAAATAATAAATAGCAATAAATCCAAAATCAACAATTACTGGATTCTAAGAAACTTGAACTACAACTTTTGCCATTTAGGTTTTTTTTTTTTAAAAAAAAAAAAACTTTGACTTAGTTTTTGGTTGTTTGCAATTTTTGTTTTACAAGTAGTTCAAACAAATGTATTTCTATGTGTGTGTGTGTGTGTGTGGGTGTAACGCCCCGTGTTCTTGCATGTGCATTCTATGCTTGTATTTGTGCTTTCTTGGTTGATTGCGATCATGTTTACCTAGTTTATAAACGTCTTAGAATTAATCTTAAATCATTCTTGAAGTTCTTAACATGTTTAGAATCACGAAAGTCCGTTTGTTGAATCGCCGGTTTGATCGCGTTGAATTTAGCCTTAGCGATTCCTCTCGTTGCTCGTATTTGCTTCTATTTCGACGCATTTAAGTGTTCAAGTTGAGTTCTTGACTTTATATTCAGGTCTTAATCATGTTGAAACAAGTCCCTTTCATGTCCAAGACATCCTAGTTTGATTGGTGTTTGATTGTAGTTTGATTCGTTGTTCATTCGTCGCGTGGATCGCGCCTTGTTCTACCTTGTTCCGGGAGTTGTTCGGGTGTGTTTCCGACTCATTTTGAGTAGGGTTAGACCTTAGAATGGTTGCCCAAAGGTTTGGGACCATTTAGACCAAGTTTGAATCAAGTTTTAGACATTTGCAGGGCCGAGGCGGCCGAGGCGGCCGCATGGGAGCTGGCTGGTGAGGCGCCGCCTCAACCGAGGGGAGCAATTGGAGAATGGTCGGGACTTTGGGGGAGGCCTCAAGCATCCGAGGCGGCCATGGCATGGCTAGGGTGAGGCGCCCGCCTCACCGCTACTCGCTACGAGGTTGATTTCTTCTGTTCGAATTTGACGATTGTACCCTTCAAACCCCTACTTAAACCTATCCTAAACCTCCCTAACCCTTCCTACTTAAGTCCTAACATCCCTAACTTATTTTTAATGTTGGATTAGGAGGCTTGTTGATCATCCAAACCCTATCCTAAGAATCTCAAAGAGACCCCAAGTGGTTGACACATGTCCCACTCAAACTTTTGACCACATAAAGGCCCCAAATCAGATTTTTGACCCTCATTCTCACCCTCTCTCTCTCAAAAACGAATTCTCATCTTCTCCAAGACTCTCCCATGGTTTCTTAAGGTCTTCATCATCATCTACCTTCATCCATTCATCCATTGCCCAAGAGCCATTCATTAAAGTTGTAGAGCTCGGAGAGAGGCATTTCCATCCGATTGGTTTCTTCATTTGCTTTCGTTGGTGTTGAACTAGTAAGTTACTCTTCTTCATTTTAGTACCCATTGACCCTAAGGAAACAAAGTTTATGATGTGTGAGGTCAATGGGGACACATAGTTGCTTCCTACGAATTTTGAATGTATGATTTTGTTAGGAGCATGTCTAGGTTGATTCTTGCCTTTGAATGTTGAAATTACTCTTCCACTATGATTAATTGAGGTCTTGAACATGTTAGAAGTAATGTAATATGTTTGTTGATGAAAGTGAAATTATTTGAGAATGCCCTAAATTATGCCTATGTGGTGTTTGTGAAAATGGTTATGTGATGTATCCTCAATATTGGACTACTTGAAGAACATGAACTATATTAAAATGTTTTAGGTGAATTTATGCCTTATTGAACTTAGAAGTGACCTAAGTTGGGTTATGAAGCATATAGCTTCAATTTCCCCAAAATTAGAATTTAGTGAAAAGACTCAATCAATCGGATTTACTCTAGGGAAGAAGAATTGATCATGTTAGACTCTAAATTCAATCCCTACGAAGTTTGATCGTCATTTGACTTGGTTTACTCAAGTATGAGTTTGGTTTAATTGATTATCGCAAGTTGTTGTGAAAGATTGGTTTTGAGCAATTAATTGCCTTGATGTGTTTTCTGGTATAGATTAACACCTTACTTTGTCGGACGAGTCCGCTCATGTCGGATTCGGTCCTTAATTGGTTTAAAGTCAAGTAAATATCTACTTGTGCATTGCATTGAGTCCAGCTGGCATAATTGGTTTGTTTATCAAAAGTCCGGTGAGACGATGCACGCCTTCACGAATTCATGGGATTGCGTGCTCGCTATGGATGCCGCACGGGCCTTGATGGGGAAATAGCCTTTCTTAAGTATGATTAAAGTGCCGCATTGGCTTGCTATTGAAATCGAGTAGGTTCTCTTATGAGTCGATGAATTCACATAACATCGATGGCACGAACTAGTAAA
>JABEVN020004143.1:0-15327 GCA_013146195.2 Codonopsis lanceolata | reverse complement strand
TCTACATGTCAATTTCAAGTTCTAAAGAAAGAAAGGCAAATCATACATTCATACCTGCTCCTGCAAGAAAGACTCTGAATATTTGATTGCCCAACTATTTTTGGGTGGTTGGTCCGCCCGCCTCGCCCGCAACCCAAGGTGGCTAGCAGGCTGGCTAAAGTATTGTTGATCCGCTATTTTTTTTCGGGTTGGTCCGCCCGCCCGGGACATGGAGGCCCGCCATTTATGTAAGAGCATATTATTGATCCGGGGATCAACATTTAGCAATGCCATCCCTGACACCTGAAAGGCTGGGAGGGAGAGAAGGAGAAAGATCCGAGAGGAGTTGGGGGCCAGAGATTTGGCTGGTGATATTGGGGTTGGTGTAGGGGAGCCACCACTTTCAAGGACGAGACGGTGTATTTGAGAGTGCAGTAACTTAGCTAGGCCAGATAAAACAACAAACAAATAAAATGAATTAGTTGATACCCTTTTCGGAGAAGCCGAAGCCATGAAAGAAAAGAACTGCTAGAAGTGCAGCATTAATCAACCTCCAGCAAGAAGCTGAACAAGTACCCATATTCACGTATAAGAAGTCGATCGATCAATAAGTGTGAGAAAATAACAAAGAGGGAGAGAAATAGATGAGAATCGAAGACGTGTTTTTGATGTAAAATAGAAGCTAAGACTCGGTATTTATATACATTTTCAGGCTAAGAACACTGTTTTACTTTTTTTTTTTTTTTTTTGGGATCTGGTCCGCGTTGATTTTGATCATGTCAAACCTCCCGTTTTTCAACTTCATGAAATTCAACCTTTAGATTAATTCAACTTTTTTAGTGTAAACCGTAACCGGTTGTAATTTCCATCTTATGAAAAAATTGAAGGAAAAACATTGAAGAAGACGACGGTTTCTTATTTAATTCTCGAGCAGGATGCTAAGAAGCTTTGGCGCTATTTAGGTAATTATAAGCGGACTAACCACACCCTAAAACTCATTCTCTACACCTCGTTTTATGTATTGTACATAACCAGGTCCAACACCTCAATATAAGAAATGAAGTGTAGAGAGTGGATTTTGAGATATGGTTAACGTAAACCGATAATTATTTTGTTTTACCAATAGACAGTATTGGTATGAATAGAAAATCTGAATAGTTTAGACGAAGCTATGTGATCTTCTCCACCTATTTGGCATTTACGTAGGATCAAAGTTTTCGTTTTCTTTTCTTCTTTGGAGTTCCATATAGAGACAGGTCAATCCCCATCTTACGTACATGGAAAAGTCATAATATATATATTTTTATTATAGGTGACAAACTAAAGGGTATAGATTATGCTCATAAATGGGCTGACGAAAGAAGTCAGTCCATTTAATATCACAAGCATATATGATCTAGACAAATGGGCAATGGACGCCCATCTACTCATTAACACAAAATTATAAAATAAATACAATAATTAAAAAAAATCATTATTTAACCAAAAATACGCAAAAAGTAAAAAAAAAACATAAACATTAATTTCACCAAAAAAAAGGAAAAATAAATATGTATGTTTGCTTATCTCTTGTGTCAATTATGTATTTTTGTTGTTGTAACCCTCAATTCAATCTTCTATTTTGTGGTTAGATTTTTAATTTTCATTGAAGCACAATAGACAAACATACGAGTGTAAAGTTGACCAATAACTAAACAAGCTAATCCAAGCAACATGCATAAATCTATAGGAAGGTTCAAGCAAATAAGAATATCGCATGTCAGCACTTCTCTCACAAAACCGCTACAAATCGATTTATAGTGTAACATGGACCGATATTTACGTAGTCATAGATATTGAGCAATCTCGGGAGTGATGCGTTGGGTTTCATTTAAGCGCATTTCAAGTCATAGAATGACATTTCATGCTTTGCTTCGCAATTTGGTGGGGGGTGGCGGTTGGAAGGGCGGGTGTACAATATATATATATATATATATGGGGGGGCACTTGGAAGTGGACGTGTGACGGTTGGAAGGATGTGTGTACAATATAGATATATTAATTTTAAGTATTTTATAATTATGTATGTAATTGATAAAACGTAATTAGGTAATTATGGGCGGGGCTAACCACACCGTAAAACACATCTCTACACCTCAAGCTTCCTCAGATTGTATTTCCCTCCCACCTATATAAGCAAAAAATACCAAATTTTAGTGAACTTAAATATAAGCAAAAATCACCATATTAAACTCTACTCACAACTTGCAAGAAGTTTGATACCAAAAATACCCCTTGTTAATTCTTTTGTTTTTCAAGATGTGTGTACATTTCCTATACACAAAGAGCCACTAATTATAAAAGGAGCTATAATGTATCCAAAAGGAGCTATAATGAATTGATGACAAAGAGTTAATATTGCATTAATTGTCATCAGTTTTGAGTGGGATATTTTAGGTTCGTTTGTTTCATCTGAAAATCATTTTAAAAATGATTTCTCGAAAATGATTTCTGAAAATCAAAAGATTTCATTTTCAGTGTTTGGTAAATTTTTTGAAAATATGTCGAGAAAACATTTACTGGTGTTTGGCAAACACAGGAAAATCATTGGAAAACAATATATGAATAAATACAAAAATAAAAATAGAAAATAAACAATGTTTACGATATCCCTAGAAAATCAGTAACGACCATCTTTTTTTTTAATAAGGTCATTTTTTTTAATCTCACAATTACAAATAATTTTTTTGATAATTGATATGAAAAAAAAAACATTTTAAAATAGAAAATAGACAATGTTTAGGATATCCCTAAAAAATGTTACGGAAAACTATATATGAATAAATACAAAAAAAAATATTCTAATATTAATGCACATATTGAATATAAAATAGTGTTGAACTTTAAATATTATTTCTTTAGTAACCCTCAATTTATCATTAGTGGTGTCAAATCAATGTCTATCTTTTTTCAATCTCACAATTACTAATAATTTTTTTGATAATTGATATGAAAAAAAAAACGTTTTAAAATAGAAAATTTACAATGGTTAGGATGTCCCTAAATAATATAAGTGACATTAATTTTAGAACGTAGTAAACATTTATTACAATTTTAATTTATTTGTTGAGTGAAATATTGTGTGTGTGTGTAAGTAAATATGTGCAATTGTGAAAGGGAGCGGAGAGTGCCCGAACATTTGGAAAATGACTTACGGAAAATGAATCCGTAAGTCATTTTCCGGAAAAGAAGCCTTCATTTTCCATTGACTGGGAAAACCTTTTACGTTGACTGTATTTTCCTAAGATTACCAAACACCGGAAAATAAGGAAAACCTTTTCCAGAAGTCATTTTCCGTGAAACAAACGGAGCCTTAGTAAGTATACTTTTGTTTTATATAAAATTAAGACAATTTAACTAATTTAACTTACTTTCTTAATATGTGTGAAATCGGTTAGTTTTGCTTATATATAGGTCCAGATGGAGTACATCACAAGGTACAACACATCAATGTAAAAAATTAAATGTAGAGAGTAGGTTTTGAAGTGTGGTTAAGGTTAGGGGTGTAAGTGGTTCGGTTTGGTTTGGTTTATGCCAAAACCACAAACCGAACCGCCTCCTAATGGTTCCAAAAATCTCAAACCGAACCGAACCGAGTAAGACTTGGAACCGAACCACTCGGTTTGGTTTGGTTTTGTGGTTTATATAAATTATTTTTAATAAAATTAACCAACATTAAAAATAAGATTTTAATTTGGAATTAACATCAAAATTAGGAAATAACCTACTAACAACAAATTATCATAAATAAAACAATACAAATTCTAAAATAAACACAAACAATGGAAGAAATAATAGTTCTCCAACAATCAAGATTATTTTTGATTTAGTATCCGTATATATATATATATATATATATATATATATATATATATATATATATAATGAATAAATCAAAGGTTGAAAATAGTTAATAAATGTAACATAATATATATTATATAATAAATAAAAAATATATATAGGGTGGTTTGGTTCGGTTCGGTTTGGTTTGGTTTGATAGCAAAAACCGTGAACCGAACCGCGTGGTTTTCCAATTTTAGAAACCGAAACCGAGCTGTATTCGACCAAAACCGAACCAAACCGACTGATTTGGTTTGATTTGATTCGGTGGTTCCGATTTACACCCCTAGTTAAGGTCAATCGATAATTATTTTGTTTTACCAATAGACATGCAGTGCCTCTTTGTTTTCTTTCTCATAAATATTTTCGATGTAATTTATGCAATATCACTAATAAAGTTCAATTTTTATGCAAAATAAGAAGTGCAAATTGTTAGTTTCTCAGTTTTTTTTTCAAATGAACTTTAAGTTTTCTTGATTCTCACCAAAATCCTTTGACCATTTTTCACCCTATCACATTTCACACGTCGTCACACACACACATCTCTCTCTACTCAATGCTCCAATTCAAGAGTCGTTTCTCATTCACATTCAACTTAGGGATAAGTGTACCATTAGTCCCTGAACTTTGATCGAAGCCATCATCAGTCCCTTAACTTCAAAAAGTTTCACCATTGACCAAAGTATGTCTTTTTTGCTCATCAGAGGTCCCTAGCCCTAACGCCATTAGTTTATTTCCGTTAAGTGAGCATGTGCCACTCACATGCATAAAATAAGGGGGCAATGTATAACATCATCAAAATATAGGGGTAATGTGATCCATTTAAGGAATTAGGGATTACTCTTTGACAATTGACAATCTGATTGTTTAAAATAATTATATTCATTGTAAAATTATAGATTAATTAATTTTTTTAATTAATTAGAAAAATTATTAATTACAAATTTTAAGTTTCAATTTTATGTTTAAACACTAAATTTAACTCCTTGATTTCGTTGATAACCAACCAAGTATCTATACAATCAAACGAGACCGATCTAATAGTGCGATCAAGATGCGCTCTAATCTCACTATCCAAAAAGTAAGACAAAAACAAGACTCTAATTAACATCTTCGGCATTTTTTTTCCTAGTGAAATTCATCGGACAAAGAGCGAGAAGATCTTGAGCGTCATGAGACTCCTCGCCGACTTCATGAAAGCTTCAAGAACTCGTTCGAAGACGATGACATGGCAGGGGATATGTAAAACTCCTTTTTGCTCGTAACCATACTCCTGAGCAGATTTATTGAGGAGTTTTATGAAGATCGGGTGATTTAAGAGCTGTGCACCGACGACGAATTGCTCCATCTCTTCTCAGGCGTGAGCCAGGAAAGTGACCCTTCGACCTGCATTTGCAGCGAGAGACGGCGAATGAGGAAGAAGGCGTAGGGCTAACCATATGGAGATTACTTGGGGAGGATTTGTTGTGGGAAGGTTCTGGGGAAGAGAGGCCGGTGGTGAGAGGCTGCCGTTGTGTTTCTTCTTAGGGGCCACTGTTTCCACCCAAATCCTTTCACCTTCTTCCATCCTCCCTTTCTTCCTCACTAAATCCACCACTAATTGACCCACCACCGCCACCACCCAGTTCTCCACTGCCGCTTCCACCGCCTCCATTCTCACGAGCTTGATGAGTTGAAAAAACGAAGATGGTGAATAAGAAATAACAGAGAACAGATTAGGGAAAAAAATTAGTTTATATTCACTTTACCCCCCTTACTTTGATTAAGTTATACATTGCCCCCTTATTTTGTGCATGTGAGTGGCACATGCTCACTTAACGGAAATAAACTAACGGCGTTAGGGCTAAGGACCTCTGATGAGCAAAAAAGGCCTACTTTGGTCAATGGTGAAACTTTTTGAAGTTAAGGGGCGATGATGGCCGGCCAAGTTCGAGACTAATGGTACACTTATCCCTTCAACTTAATATCGATCGTTCTCTCTTATCTCCAAAGCTGTCAAAATGGACGGGGCCCGTTAGGTTAGTCTGCTCCCCCACCTAAAAGAGGTGGGTTGGATTAGTATTTTTTAGGCCAGTCATTTTTTTGGGCTGGCTCACCCCGTCCCTCCAAATGGCGGATTGAAATGAGTTGTGGGTTGGCTCGCCTAAATTTGTCAAAAAAGGCTTGGACCCGTTGAACTAGCCCACCCCGCCACCTAAAAAAGGTGAGTTGGGTTGGTATTTCTTAGGCCCGCCATGTTTTTGGTCTAACCCGCCCCATTTTGACAGCTCTACTTATCTCACACTTCATCGCCATTGCTTCACTAGCCTTCTCTTTCATCTCATTGATCAGGTAAATTCTTCATTTATCTCTCGCTCTCTCTCTTGTTTTATCAGTACCCCCACTCACACTATCCCTCTCTAGATAAATTTTGTAGTATATGTTCTCATGTCAATTACAGTAACTTCATACTATTATTTATCTGAACCATAAAACTAAACCAAGTTGAACAGTTCGGTTCGATTCCGTGCTTTGTCCAGTTGAGTTTTAAAAATTGGATCATTAAGAGGTGGTTTCATTTGTGTTTTTGGCGAGCCACTTACACTTTTCCTGATACAGATTGAGAAAGAGGATTTGAAGACATGATTCTTAGGTGAGAATTTTCCATCAACTCAAACGGCAGTGTGTAAACAAAAAGAGTGATTAAAGAAAACTTTATAATTAAAGAAAACACACTGTTTCAATTAATTGTTGAAGGGGGCAATTCAAACCTAACTCAATGTTATGAAGTGTTATCTAAAATTTACCGTAGTAATTTACAACTCTTCCTTAAGCTTCAGGAAATTTTTAACATACACTGATTCATCGATAGTGAAATCAATAAATGATATTTTGAAAAAAGAAAAGAAAGCAAAAACTTATTTTCAGGAATATTTGTCAACACTTCTAATAAAATAAAATAAAATGGTGTGCACAATGAACTCCCTTCCTTCCTCTTCCCAACCAAAACTAATAAAAGTAAATAGAAATTCGAATATAATTTGAAATAAATTTTATCTCAAATAAAATAGTCCATTCATCTATAAGTTATCGTAATGTTTGATCTGACATATGATTTAAAAACAAAAGAATTAACTCGATTATTAATATCGGTATAATATTTAGATTTTTTTAAAATATATGTGCAGGTGGGACAATTATTAAAGTAATAAGAGAACGTAAAGATAAAATCATAAATGTATTTTCCTTAAAAAATATTTACAAACAAGATAATTGTTTTGGAACACATGAAAAATAACAGCACAACTGTAATTTAAGAACGGATGGTGTAATAATATAGAAATAATAACCATGCGGTATATTATACAAGTATATATCAAGCGAAGAGAAGCGTCATATACCAACGAAATATTCTATTGGCTATCGACAATCGACAAGTTTACTGAGAGCAAGACAAGTGTCAAATCTTTATCAAATCAAATACCAATCTCTCTTTCCAATAGTAAATTAACAAAATTCAAAATTGAATCAAATGAGGATTTATTGACTTCATGAAATTCAACCTTTAGATTAATTCAACTTTTTGAGTGTAAACCATAAACGGTTTTAATTTCCATCTTTTGAAAAAAATTGAAGGAAAAACATTGAAAAAGACGACGGTTTCTTATTTAATTCTCGTGCAAGATGCTAAGAAGCTTTGGCGCTATTTAGGTAATTATGGGTGGGGCTAACCATATCCTAAAACTCACTCTCTACACCTCGTTTCTTGTATTCTACATCACAATTAAAGTACAACACATCAGTGTAAGAAATTGAGTGTAAAGAGTGGGTTTTGAGGTGTGGTTAACGTCAACCGATAATTATTTTGTTTTATCAATAGACAATGCCTCTTTGTTTTCTTTTTCATAAATATTTTCGATGTATATTATGCAATATCACTAATAAAGGTCAATTTTTACCGAAAATAACAAGACCAAATTGTTAGTTTCTCTTTTTTTAAAATGAACTTTATTTTTTCTTGATTCTCACCAAAACCCTTTGACCATTTTTAACCCTATCATGTTGTGTTACTGTAAGGGTAAATTAGGCAAAGCCTAATTTGTCTTGTTTTCACTTTCTTGGTCAAAGAAGGATTTAATTGATGATAATGATTTTTAGGTGATAGGATTTGATTAGGATACTTTTGTTAGATTTAGGTGATACATTTTAGGTAACTAAATCTTTGCAAAATTATTTAGTTATTAAAGGTATCATAATAGGAAACATAATCTTGCATGATTATTTGCTAAATCTCTTTCCTAGTAGGAGTAGTCGTTTTGCCGTGTGCTTGCAGGATTCGTAGCCTATATAAAGAGCTGGATGTCGAGCAGTTGAAGACACACTGAGAGCTTACAAAAGAATTTGTTCAGAAGTGCTGTGTGCGTATAAGAGAGATTCAATCCAGAACTTTTGTGAGCCGAGCTTGAGAGAGGAGATCAACAGCCCATACACGGAGACCATTCTGCAGGCAGTCTTGATCATACCTGCTGCTGCTTGAAACTTCTGGAATACAACCTTGTATTTCCTGAAGTTCTGATTTGTGCTTCCTTGTTGTTCGCTGTTTGGAAGCTGTATTTAGTTCTTTCTTCCCACGTTTGATTTAGTGGTTTATGTGGGTTTTTCGGTTCTCCAAGATCCTATATCTTGTGAGAATTTTTGTTAACTGTTAAGCATAAAAAACAGTGTTGATTTTAATATATATTGTGTTGCCTTGAGGCTTGATCTACAAGTTTGATACTTGTAGATTGGTTTGAGTTATTTTCTGTCTACTATAATCTGCTTGGTTTAATATCTGAAATCAAATCTTCCGCTGCTATTTTCTATGATATACTTTCTGTTCTCATTGTCATTGTCATTGTTGCAACATTCACTGCAACATTGACAATCACATCGTTCCATATTGAGATTCCGTGGCATCGCGTTCTTTCAGTTACTTTATAGTTGCATACATTCATACTAAAAGATTGGCTGTCAACAAATTAGAAATGGACAAAGTTAGATGAAAACGACCAGAACCTTAACGGAAAGTTAACGAAGTTAGTTTTGTTAACAAAAAGTGACGGCTATCCATCAAAAATCAAAGAAAAACTCATATCCCAAGCAGATTAACCGCAAGAAAAGCAGAAAAAAAAAAGAATTATGTCATTCTGATCCCCAACAGGGTGCCTGCAGCAAAGAAAAAAGCAAATGAAAAAAAAGTAGGAGAAAAAAAGAAAGGCAAAGAAGTAATCAAGAAAGACAAAAAAAAAAAGAGAGAAAGCTGCAGCAAAGAAAAAGCAGAGAAAAAAAACAGAGCAAGAAAGCAGAAAAAAAAAAAAGAGCAAGAGAGCAAAAGAAAAAAAATGAAGGAAAGGTAAAGTAATAGCATTTGACCTGTTGCATTCATATTATCTGAGTTTGGTTGTTGGATTATCTCCTCGAGGGGTGCGAACCTCGGGACCTGGAATAATCTGGTTGTTATCCCATCTGAGTATGGTTGTTGGATTATCTCCTCGAGGGGTACGAACCACGGGACGTGGAATAATCGATTGCATGCTATCCCCATCTGAGGTGTTAGATCATTCTCCTCGAGGGGTGCATACCCTGGGACGTGGAAATGATTAGTTGTAGTTAGTTAGACTAGTTTAATCGTAGTTAGACTAGTTTAGTCATAGTTAGACTAGTTTAGTCGTAGTTAGACTAGTTTAGTTTAGTTGTAGTATTATCTCCTCGAGGGGTGCGAACCCCGGGGCATGGAATTATCAAGTTGAATCTATCCCACCAGAGTTGTTGGATCATCTCCTCGAGGGGTGAATACCCCAGGACGTGAAATGATTGGTTTCATCTATCCCACCCAGAAGTTGTTGTTGGATCATTCTCCTCGAGGGGTACATATCCCAGGACGTGCAAATGATTGGTTTTATCCCAGTATCCCACCAGTTTGAGTTGGATTATCTCCTCGAGGGGTGTAGACCCCGGGACGTGGAATAATCAGGATCCCATCCATCCCACCCAGTATGACTGTTGTTTGTTTGCATAAGGCCGAACTACGTTTGGTATGATTCCTGAGAAAGGGATACGTAGGCATCCTATTTCAGTAGGTGCGACCATCAGAGCATTTTATTGCATATCTGCTTAAAAACTATGATAACCTGCTATAACCGACTAAATATGTCTAGGGTATGAGATTTGAACTACATTCTAAACTGTCTCATATTGCATTCCTCCCCATTATAATTTTCACGAAATTTGGGAGTTTATTTCTTATCTACGATGTTGGTTTACTTGGTAAGTTTTGGTTTACCCGTAAACTCCATCGTTGAGGGGCTCTATAGACACCCCAACTTCGTACCCCTGGTATGTAACATGACATGAAATATCAAGACTTGTTAAAAAGCTAATGAATGTCAAGTTACAGGGTCAAAAATGCAAAAAAGAAAAAACAAGATGCCTAAACAGTGAAATACAGGGAGCCTAAGTGCCAAAAAGAAAAGGAAAAAGAGACCCAGGCGCCGCCCCAGCTTCCTCCATGGGTGGCGCCCAATAGTCCTTTGTGGACTGTAGCCTTTTGCCTAAAGTGCAATTTCTCAAGCGCGCAGTACAAGCCGATGAAGCTCATAAAGTAAAATTTAACAGCAAAGGAAAGCCTCACTCTCAGCTATAAATAGAGGTGCCCGGCTTCAGAATTCACACACCGATTCACCACGATTCTGTGAGTGAGTTCTCCCAAGAGCGTTGAGAGATTTATTCTTCCAGCCTCGAAGCTCCGCCAAATCTTCCCCAAACACTAAAACCAAGCGGCCAAAGTGAAACCTAGTTACCTGATCGATGTTTTATTTTATCTATTTCCTTCCAAGTGAACAAGACTATTATAGAATAGACTCGGAAGCAAGGGTCGAACCCACAGAGACAAGTGATCACGAACAATGCGATTATAGATAGCAAATTATTAACCTAAAGGGGGGTTTTTATGTTTAATTCTACTCTAATCTACTAGTTATAGATGTTTAACTAATTAGGCGTAATAACAAATATGAAGATCTTATGGTGGTAAATCTAGGATTACGGGTTTCACTTATATCTCCTTTATGTTCAATTCATAATAATGTCATTCAATGTCTTGGGTTCGTTCACTAAAAATAGATATAGTCGTTGAACAATTGGTTCACCTCCATCCCATAAAATTCACCCATTCTATATCCTAAGCACGGGAACTATCAATCTAGGCTGTCACCTAGATTTATGATCTATCTGTCACCTAGATCATGTAAGAACACGGTCCTAACTTATCACTCTCTGCATCGATAGGTCCAATTTATTGTGTTGGTGAGCCGATATCGACATATGCACTGGTCATGCAGTTATCCGCACCTCTAAGCCTTTATTATTTGCGATTACATTCATTTGTTCAAAGCAAAATAATATAGGGATTGATAAACAACACAATCAACAAGCATTGAATAGACATATATATATGAATCAAAACATAAATTCGATACAAGTTACCTCCCACCTCCTAGATTAGGGATGATTTAGTTCATCATAGACGATGAGCAGCACATGAAGATGATGGGAGACATGATTTGATCTTCAATACTTGAAATTACAAAACCTAACTATGTTATACAATCTAAAACTACCTAAAATCTATGTAAAGAGAGCTTCAGCCGTCCTCTCTATCTTAGGCTCGGCATCGACTTCTATATATACTCGGGAGTTGTGATTGGATCGAATAGCGTGTGAAAATCCGAATAAGTCGCATTACGCCTACCTTGCGGTCGCAGGTGTTGGATACCTGCGTGCGCCCCCATAGGTCTCGATGTGTGGGTGGCTTTGATTTCTTTGATTCTGCTGGCTTGGCCAGATCTTGCCTACCTTGCGGTCGCAAGTGCACCTGCGTCCGCAAGGTGTCCATTTATCTGTCTTTATTTTTTCTTCAATTTTTCTCTTCCTTGTAATTTGCACTTAAAACCACGGAGTTTCGTATTTTCACAATAATCACGAAACTTACAAAACTCACCGAAAACATATATTAGTACTCAAAAGACTCGTGAAATAGCATAATTTAAGTCATAGAAGTATATAAAATCGGCGTATAAAATACATCGATCAAATACTAAACTTGAACTTTGCTCGTCCACGAGTAAACAAATAAACTTATAAATACAAAAGCATATAAATAACAAAATTTAAAATCTTTTTGTGAGGGTGACACTATTTACACTCCTCTATAAACCCACAAACTCAAGGAGACTCTTTCGAGTGACTCGACTATCTGAATAAATACAAAAACAAATAAATACAAAAGTGAATAAAATTACACATAAAAATAAAACATAAAATCTTTTTGGCTTCATCTCAAGTTATAAGTGTATGGCATGCATGTAATCTCGGTTTGGTGCTCACCACATATATGCAAAGCGAGGCTTAGTCATATAAAACCAACTAGTCTTTTCTTAATCTTGCTACTACTTTTAATTTCTCCGTGTGTGTGTGATCACCGGTCTTAAAGAATATCTTAACTAAAAGCAGTTTTATTGAGCTAAACACCACATTCATATGAAAATCACGTTTAATAGAAAATCATGCATTAAGAAGTATGAGATCTACCATCCAAACCAGGTCGATTCACAGACATTTAAAGGTCCCAAGGATTCAAAAGATTTATACATCCATCCCATGCACTTCTATGTATGACATACAATGCTCTCCTATCCCAATGACTTGTAATAGCTAAGATTATGCTAACACAGTGAGCTTTAAGGTGAATAATAATGATTATGAAGTGTGTGATCAATTTCATGTTACTCACTTGACGGAAAAACAACATAAGCATTGGCAAGAAGATCATTAGGACTTTATAAGCTTGTAATGTAAGGCCAAGGTGTTGGGGGCTTTGATGGAAAGGGATTGGAATTCAAAGTGAGAGAGTAAGACTACCCTTTATCCCTCATACTTCCAAGCAAAAGGAAGTTTTCCCTATTTAGGCTAGGACTGCAAAGACCACAAGTGGAGGGTGCTTTGTGTAACTTTTAAGTTTTCTTCTTTCCCCCCCCCCCCAAACTTGTTTTGGGCAATAAATCTTCTAAAAATATCAAATCATTCTAATCAGTAGAATTTTTCTAACATATTTTCTCTTGAAAGCTATGCTTTCATTTGAATCTTTTGTTTATCCTCTTCTTCTTCCGTTTCATTTTTCGTCGACACATGATTTTTTTTTTTTTTGACGGACTTAAGAAGAAGAAGCCTTCTAGAAAAATAGCCTAAGCGAAAAGAAGTGGTCCTCCTAGAATCAATTTCCCACCCAATCCTACTCTCTCAAAGGGTAGGCTAAAAGTGTATAGGCTTTTAGGGTTAAGTTAATGTGGGTAATAAACGATGGCGAATGGGGTTTAAATAGTGTGCTTAGCACACTCCATTCTTTTCATTAGGCTCAAAGGGACACTAGGGATATATTTAGTATAGGTCGGGAATATTTAGGCTCTAACGATCCAAAGATGGCCTAAATCATTTCTTAATGCCAAATGCTCACATAGTATTTAAAGCAAGTAAGACAACACAAAATATCATATCAACTATGGGAATTGGGTTGAGTGTTTAGCATCACTGGATTTTACATAAGCATTCGCTAAGACAGATGGTAGGGACAATTGAGACTAACATGCAGACACGGTTCGAAAGTGTGCTTGAGATATATAAATGAGAAAAATCCAAGGATCTAACTAACATGCAATTGACCTAAGTTACAATTTAATGCAACAATCATGTTCGAATGGCTATGCATCATATTCTTGTGCATATCTTGTTGAAGTGAAATAGGTGTTATAAACTTTATAAAACTATTCTAATCAATCCATAGTTATGGTGGTGTGAGTGCATGAAGAATTTGGAGAAAAGTAAAAGTTTCGCAAAATTAAGTAAATTCTGTGGGGATCTATGGACTAACTATGCTCATTGCACTAATCTCCTCATGGACTACGACTAGCATTACCACACCTAAACTCGAGGATGAATATATTTTGAATTTTAAATTTTTCAAATATATATTTTTTAGAAATTGGGAGATGATGACGATGACACACTGAGTGGGACCCTAAGAGGTCCTTCCTATTATAATATTCTCGTCATGCCAACAACTCCGAAAATTAGAAAAAATAAAACAAAGAAAAATAGGGTGAAGAGTTAAATGGTCATCAATAAAGAAATTTTCTTTCACCCTAAAAACATAGCCTAACTCCATTCCTCGTTAGGGCTAGGACCGCTAAGACCTAAAATTTTAAATCCCCCCAAACTTAAGTTCTATTTTGTCCTCAAAATAGAGGAACATATGAGAGGATTGATGGGGTAGGACAAATATAAAAAGGACGTAGCTGCGGTCCACTAACGAACGAGGACGGAATCTGGGCCTCGACCAAGGTGAGTCGGGCGGAGATAACGAATGAGGACGAAACTCGGGATTGTGACCGGTATGCTTCCAAATATTTGGTCGGCACGGACACAGGCTGGAATCGCCGGCTACCATATCAGGCTTGAGGTGACGCCTTCCTCCAACCGTTGGAGATCCCAACGAAGTGGTCTCTCCTCTTCTCGGGTTCCTCCTCTTGAGGAACCCTCACTTACCGGTGATGTTCGTTAAACAAAATGGCCCTAGTAATGACCCACTCTCAGCTCTCAATAAGAGCCCGCCTCACACTACACAAGTCAAGATCAAATGCGGGAACGCGAACCCCGATTCGCCCTACCTTATAATGGGTCTTGATTTGGCCGTTGATCAAACGCCAACATCAATAGACCCACCGGGTCATGATGGTAGGGTCAAGACAGCTCCCTCCCAATTTCACCGTGTTTTGGTGACTTGAGGGCATGAGACGTCAAGCAAACAAATTTACACCTGGCTTGGTCAGCATCTTGGAGGAAGGACTCTCTCATGGTGCGTGGGTCCAAGGTGGGTTACGGTTATCGGACCACCTCCACAGTGGAGAGCAAGATGATTCACTACCTCGACAGGATGCGGTGGAGGTGTGTTATAGTTATCGGCACCAACCGCAAAGTTGGAGGTGCCGAAATATGTGTTTCTGGGCCGAAAAATCAACTACATATTCCTTAACACAACGGTGTCTAGCACATCGCCATCCATGCCAATGTCGCCATTGGCGTAGAATTCTTTGACAATAGGGACTACACACCTCAGCGAGAATCTAACAAAGTTTCACCTACGAGCATGAATGATTGGGACATACTGTTCACCTTGAATCCCTTCTGCACCAAGGACTTGGAGAGCTTGTTTGCGCATTTCCTCTCGATGCCCTAGAGACACCTAAGCGTTGATGTCAAAATTATGCTTCTCCTGGGCCTGAGGACGGTAAGCGACTTTTACGCTCAAACATTTTTTGTTTGAAACAAGATTTTAAAAACTAATATTCACGTTAAAAGTTATCTAGCAACTTAGCACGCAACACCTACGAACAAATT
>JABEVN020004142.1:0-15324 GCA_013146195.2 Codonopsis lanceolata | reverse complement strand
TAAAGGGGAATGGGTAAGTCATAAAGACTTGTAAGCTATCAATCATGCATGTCATGGTGGCAATATGCAACATACAAGGCAAGATAATAGTCACATAAGCCAGAGATCATATATCCAAGATGCACATTGTTTCACATAGGTGCGCGAAATTAAATCACATAGGATAAGGATATATGGAGGCCAGGGCGCTTCGTAGTTCTGCGTACAAGCGTTATCTTGGCGTGCATGTGTCGGATGCGTGTAAGTACATCGACCTTCGGGAGATGCGGGATAGACACCAATGATGCCGTATTGAAGATTCTGACAAGGAGCTACTTCCCCCCTTGTGGCCACGGTGGGCGTGTGTGAACAAGGACGAGGGATGCCCAGTGGACTCATGCAAATGCCAAGTAGTGTCTACTTAACAAATTCTCAAGTAGGGAGCGAGGTGGACAAGAAGCGATCTCGTTCATGACAAGTAAATATTCTTATCAATAATCAAGCGGGAATGAGTTCGACAAGAAGCGAACTCAACATGTCAAATAGGTATTCCATTACATGACATCAAGAATCAAGCACGGTAATCAATCCATTCTCGAGAGTCTAGAATTATCATCAATAGTCAAGCGAGGAATTAGTTCGACAGAGCGAACTCAACATGTCAAATAGGTATTCTATTACATGACATCAAGAATCAAGCAAGGTAATCAATCCGAATCTCAAGAGTCTAGAATTATCATTCTTAGAGGAGCGTGTAAAACGTCGTAGGGATTGATCATTGAGCGGTATTGTTCAATGGCTCACTAAGTTTGACTTCGTTGAGTCGTCTCTAAAAATTCATCAAGAGAGTTAAGATGCTAAATGCATCCAAAACCCTTTTCTAAGTTCTTAGGTGAGTATTAGAGTAACTAGGCCGTTAATCCACTTAACAACCATAGTCAAGAATCATCAAGTTCAACATTTCATAATTCAAGGGAACTTTAGAATCATTATTTCAAAAGTTATCAAAGCCAAAGTCCAAGAACATTAGTTAATCCTAGAAAGGCATAGAACACATTTGCTTCTAAGCATAGGACCCAATCAAGAAGATGAACAATTCCTAGCATGTGGAACCCTAGAATTCATAATCTCATAGAGTTATCAAACATCATTGGTCCAAGAACATTAGTTGTTCCTAAGAAGGCATAGAACATATTTACTTCTAGGCATAGGACCAAAAGATCAAGATGAACATATCATTAAAAATCCTTACAAGCTCAATTCATCAGAAGCATGGCATGGACATGGTAGGAGCATGGGAACATGAGAAAGGGGAACATGGCAAGACTAACATACTTCCTAAGGGGAATCAATAGCTTACCTTTCACCAAGGAAGAAGATAGGAAGAGCACAAACAAATTGGTTGAAACTGCTCAACTCTTCAAGCTCTACACTTTTGAAGAAGGAGGCTTGAGCAATGGGAGAAGGGATGATGGGAGCCAAGGAGAAAACCTTCAAGTAGCCATGGGAGAACTTGAGAGAAGAGGAATCCCGTTTTTTTAGAGAGTGAGGGAGAGAAATGAGGTCAAACATCAGATTTGTGGTGTTTAAAGGTTAGAAAACTTAGTGGGACAAGTGTCAACATATTGTGGTAAGAAAATATCTGATTTTTGGCTTGTTAATGCTCACTAATGGACTCTTAATCCACTCTTAAAACATGTTAATAATGTTAGGACATAATCAAGGAGTGTTAGGGAGGTTTAAGTGAGGTTTAGAAAAGGTTTGGAAAGAGGTTTGAGTGCCATAAGTCGTACAATAGCAAAACAGGGGGAAAAATCCATTAAATGCTTGACTCTCGAGAAGATGGCGGGCACCTCACAAGAAGCCAGGCGGGCGCCTGGGAAGCTGAGGCTGGAAGCTGAAATTGAAATGCTCCCAGAAGTTGAGGCGGGCGCCTCACTAAAGTCGAGGCGGGCGCCTCACTAAGGTCAAGACCATTTTTTTTTTGAAAAGTTTATGGACAGTCAATCTTGTAAAATCGACCATAAATCGCTCACAACTCCAAATGAGGTGATTTTTGATTTTTATGAAACTAGACTCATTAAATTATATTTTAGAATTTTAAATTACTCCATTTGGACTTATATTCATCAAGATATGGTTACAACAAAAATCAAGTACAGAAGTTGTTTTCCTGAAAACTGAATTCTGGCACAGCCGTAAGTCAAGACCTAATTGAGGTACTTAGACACCTTGGAAAATTACCAAATTTTACAGAGAGTATCCTAACATATGTAGGTAAAACATACTAAATTTTTAGAAAATTCTATTCATTGGATTAGTACCAGAATTTTCCCGAAGTTTGCCCAAAAACATGACTGGTCTGTGAAGGAATAAATTGGTCATCTCATAACCAAATGCAACAAGTCTATGAAAAATGATTGCAAGAATGATAAATACTAGTACACTTGGTCTAGAACTCAAATGAACTTCTCACAAGTTGAAAACACAAAGAATACAAGCAACGAAGGAAATCCCGAGAAACCCTAAGGCTCAAACGAAGCAATCGAATCGGCGATTCAACAAGTAAGCTTACATGATTCTAAACATGTTAAGAGCTTCATGAATGACTTAAGAATGTTTCTAAATCATATATATGGACTAGGTAAACATGCTCATAATCAACGAGAAATCATGAAGGCAAGCACACAATATACATGCGAGAATCCGGGGTGTTACATTACTACTACTATCACTATCACATAACAAAACTCATATAATCTATATTAATCAATGTATAAAAAATTAAAATGACGATAAACCAAAGGAAAGTAACTCAAATTGCATAGTTCCTACGGTTATCCCTCCCCTGAAATGACCTAAATGTCCCCAACTCAAAAACCCTTTCATTAATAGTTTCACCCAAATGATGTGACATTGATACTATATGTACTTAATTATTACAACTATATCTATAAATATTTAAGCTCAATTCAATAGACAATAAATTAGACATTTAGACTATGATTAATCGTAGTTTCATTGTACCTCTCACAGAGTATGATATACTCGGCTACTCGCCCAGATACATAATCACACCCTTCTATAGTCATCGTACATGTTCCCAGAGCAATTAAACTACGATTTACTTGTCCATAGTCATTTTACAATATCAAAGAGCGAAAATGGAATCCGATAATGATCGTGTTGGCACCTCTCACCAGAACCTTGTTTATCTTTAAAAGTCTAGTAATCCAGTATGTCATAACAGTTGCTATTACTGTTGCCAGTGAAATTACGTGGTTATAGACAACAAAAGCTGTCACATAGCATTTATATTTAAGGAGAAAACACATTTATGGCTGAGTAAACAATGTTTGTTGAGTATCAAATTAGACATGACAAACTTTAAGGATCCATAGTTGTTCATCAAATTATATTTCACTATGTACTTGTTCTTTATCTCCTATGGATAGAATTTGTCTTGACAAAACTTACAAGTAATTAATATTCAACGAGGAAGCACATTTATGACTGAGTAAGCAATGTTTGTTGAGTTTTTAGATTGCTAGTCCTGTTTCCCTTGCATATTGGTAAAAAGGGAAAAGACATTCCTTCTTAGATTGATAGTATTTAATTTCTTAACAACTTCTTATGTTTTTTTATTTACTAATCAATATTTGTATATGTGTTCTTATGTAAATAGTATCCTTATTTTGTAAGTAGTTACAGTGGTTATCTAGCAATCTTGAGATAAACAAATTACATTTGTCATTATATATATCTTCCTATTTTTGGCAAGTGCATTTTGAAGGGATCTTGCTATATTTGGATGTGCTAATCACATTTGTCATTATATATATAAAGAAAATGTAACAAAACAAAGTGTTCCAATTTCCAATGCATTGTTAATTAAATGTTTAGTATAAAAACTAAGAAAAATGTAATAAAACAAAGTGTTTCAACTTCCGATGCATATTTGTGTTTTCATTTATGCAAAACATTTAGGCGGGAAAATCACGCTTGTTATTATATATATATAGATGTGCGATTACTACTACTATCACTATGATTAAATATGTACAATTACTACTACTATCACTATCACATAACAAAACTCATATAATCTATATTAATCAATGTATAAAAAATTAAAATGACGATAAACCAAAGGAAATTAACTCAAATTGCATAGTTCCTACGGTTATCCCTCCCCTGAAATGACCTAAATGTCCCCAACTCAAAAACCCTTTCATTAATAGTGTCACCCAAATGATGTGACATTGATAATATATGTACTTAATTATTACAACTATATCTATAAATATTTAAGCTCAATTCAATAGACAATAAAATAGACATTTAGACTATGATTACTCTCAATTCATTGTACCTCTCACAGAGTATGATATACTCGGCTACTCGCCCACATACATAATCACACCCTTCTATAGTCATCGTACATGTTCCCAGAGCAATTAAACTACGATTTACTTGTCCATAGTCATTTTACAATATCAATGAGCGAAAATGGAATCCGGTAATGATCGTGTTGGCACCTCTCACCAGAACCTTGTTGATCTTTAAAAGTCCACTCATCCAGTATGTCATAACTGATTCTACTACTATTGCCAGTGAAATTACGTGGTTATAGACAACAAAACCGGTCACAGAGCATTTATATTCAAGGAGAAAACACATTTATGGCTGAGTAAACAATGTTTGTTGAGTATCAAATTAGACATGACAAACTTTAAGGATCCATAGTTGTTCATCAAATTATATTTCACTATGTACTTGCTCTTTAGCTCCTATGGATAGAATTTGTCTTCACAAAACTCACAAGTAAATTAATATTCAAAGAGGAAGCACATTTATGGCTGATTAAGCAATGTTTGTTGAGTTTTTAGATTGCTAGTCTTGTTTCCCTTGCATATTGGTAAAAAGAGAAATGACATTCCTTCTTAGATTGATAGTATTTAATTTCTTAACAACTTCTTATATTTTTTATTTACTTATCAATACTTGTATATGTGTTCATATGTAAATAGTATCCTTATTTTGTAAGTAGTTACAGTGGTTATCTAGCAATCTTGAGATAAACAAATTACATTTGTCATTATATATATCTTCCTATTTTTGGCAAGTGCATTTTGAAGGGATCTTGCTATATTTGGATGTGCTAATCACATTTGTCATTATATATATAAAGAAAATGTAACAAAACAAAGTGTTCCAATTTCCAATGCATTGTTAATTAAATGTTTAGTATAAAAACTAAGAAAAATGTAATAAAACAAAGTGTTTCAACTTCCGATGCATATTTGTGTTTTCATTTATGCAAAACATTTAGGCGGGAAAATCATGCTTGTTATTATATATATATATAGATGTGCGATTACTACTACTATCACTATGATTAAATATGTACAATTACTACTACTATCACTATCACATAACAAAACTCATATAATCTATATTAATCAATGTATAAAAAATTAAAATGACGATAAACCAAAGGAAAGTAACTCAAATTGCATAGTTCCTACGGTTATCCCTCCCCTGAAATGACCTAAATGTCTCCAACTCACACTACAAGAAAATAGGGCAATTGCAACGAAATATTGCAACAAAATTGAGTTTAGTTGCAATGTGAAAAATGTGCAATGTATTTATAGTCGGGAAACCATATCAGCAGGCAAACTTTTTGGGGGAAAAAAGAGAGAAAAATGGCGCCTAAACTGCAACAATTTTTTGCAACTGATTTTGGTTATTATTTTTTAAAATTGCAATGCATTTGAAACTACGTTGTCTTTCTTTACTTTGCAATTGAAAAACCTAGTCTGGAGAAAACCCCCAATCAGATTTTTACTTCTCTCTCTCTTCCTCTCGTGCGACCTTTTTCCTTCGGCCTTCTCTTCCCAAAATTCATTGCCTCCTTCCGGCAGCCACACCACACGCCGTCCAACTCATGCTCACTCTCAGATTTGTGGCTTCCCTAGCCTGAGTTCGGTCAACTGAGATCAATTCTTTCTCTCTCTGCTGAATACGGTATTCTTCTCTCTCGATTTGAAGCTTTGTAAAAGGAAAAATCATTCTATTTTATTGGTGATTGATAGGTGCAATTAGGATGGGGTAATTCCGGTGTGTGGTTGTGACTTTCTTTTTCATTTGTGTTTCTCTTTCGGTAAAATGAAAGAAGTTGAGATTGTTTCACTCACTAGCTTTGTGATTGAAATTGATTTCATCAATTTTGGTTGTCCTGGCATGCAGTTATTGTTCTTAGAAATCAAAATATAAGATTGATGTAGCCTATTGCTTTCTCTTTCCTGAGGCTTAAGCGTTTTATGTCATTTTTCCATTTACGTAACAATGATTCGAGCTTCAATTGAGTAAATTACATATTAAATAGTCTCCATTTCGGTTTCTAGGACCATATTCGTTATAATGTGCAAGTTTGTTGTGGAGCATATAATATACTAATAGGGATGAGGTTTTCCCCCATTTTACTTGTGCACGGATTGTGTCAAAAGCCTTTTGTCAAGGAAATTACTTACGAGTTGCTCTGTATTGATGAGTTGTTTATTTTCATCTAGGCATGCATCTCAACCAAGGTTCATACAACATAAGCAAGAGGCATTCTGGTTTTACAGGTTCTTGTCAATTGTTTATGATCATGTCATAAATCTAGGTCATTGGACTGAGGATATGAGGGAAGATGCTCTTGAGCCTGATCTTTATAGCAGGCATTTGAGAGTGGTTGATGTGGGTGGTGGCATTGGTTTTACTACTCTTGGTATAGTCAAACATGTTGATGCCAAGAATGTGACCATTCTTGACCAGTCTCCTCACCAGCTTGCCAAGGCTAAGAAGAAGGAGCCTCTCAAGGAATGTACGATTATTGAAGGTGATGCTGAGGATCTTCCCTTCCCAACCAATTACACCAATAGATACATATCTGTTTGGAAGGTAATCTCTCTTCGAGTTATGAGTTTAATTCTATGTTTGCATATTTTTACTTCAAATGTAGTATTCTCTGCATCCTACAATTAGTCACTTTTTGAAGAAGGTTGTTATATATGCGCTTGTGCTAGTAACATAGTGAAAAAGTCAATGACCTTAATTTCTGTGAAAGCTAAGCAAACACATGGACGGACGGAGGGAGTAGTTCTTTTTATATAGGATACATTTGGTTAGTGGAAACACTTGGAAATTGGGTAAATGGTATACAAGAAAGAGGCGAAACCATTTGCAAAAGAGTTCTGAGAAGGAAATTATGTTGGAATCGAAAGGAAAGGAGCTGGGGTCAGGTAACATGCCTGATTGGGGTGCTGTTGATACAGCTCTTGTAGGTGGAGTGCTTTTGAGCTTGTTGACAATAATAGCCCTATTTTTATATATGGGGTCTAACAACTCCTAGTCTTAATCAACTAATGTTGTTTGTAATCTACTTGTTCGACAGAAAGGTGGGACTAATATTTTCGCTTTGTTGGTGGGTGTGTATTTTAGTACCTGTTTGTCCATATCGACCCATTTGCTATAGTGGGAGGGGATTCTCTCGAGTTTTTGTAAACGACGCATCAGATGAGCTTTTCTTACTTCAATTTACGCCTTTTTGGCCCCAATTGTTTGGGAGTATGTCAATATTCTTGTAGTCGGCATAACATTCAATAAAATATATATTGAAGAAATGGTCCAATACATTTTATGCCCGTGCAAGAAAGCAAGATTCTAATATGGTTGGGATGCTATGGCAAAATGCGTAACCCCTTTATTGTCTGGCACAGTAACTCGCTAGATTTATTTACCCAACTTTACTCTAATTTACGCTTCAAATTTATCGCTTCACCGATGAGGATTCTTGCTTATAGAAGTATATCTCGACTTGCAAAACCATTTGCAAAAAGAGTTCCGAGAAGGAAATTATGTTGGAATCGAAAGGAAGGAGGGAGGTCGTGTAACATGCTCGATTGGGGTGCCGTTGATACACTCTTGTAGGTGGAGTGCTTTTGAGCTTGTTGACAATAATAGCCCTATTTTTTATATGGGGTCTAACAACTCCTAGTCTTAATCAACTAATGTTGTTTGTAATCTACTTGTTCGACGAAAGGCGGGACTAATTATTTTTGCTTTGTTGGTGGGTGTGTATTTTAGTACCCTGTTTGTCCATATCGACCCATTTGCTATAGTGAGGGGGATTCTCCGAAGTTTTTGTAAACGACACTGTATCGAGCTTTTCTTACTTCAATTTCGCCTTTTGGCCCCAATTGTTTGGGAGTATGTTGAATATTCTTGTAGCGGCATAACATTCAATAAAATATATATTGAAGAAATGGTCCAATACATTTTATGCCTATGCAAGAAAGCAAGATTCTAATATGGTTGGGATCGCTATGGCAAAATGCAGAACCGCTTTTTATTGTCTCGTAACTCGCTAGATTTATTTACCCAACTTTACTCTAATTTATAGTTTCGAAATTCTACGGCTTCACTGATGAGAATTCTTGCTTATAGAAGTATATCCGACTTGGCTGGCAATCTCTTGAAGAAATTGACAGTGTACCGAAGGCATCCTATTTTCGAATCGAGGATGGCGCAACCAAAATAGCCCAAAGAGCACCGCCACAACTTTGGATTGAGTAACGTAGAGAAACACGCCTGATCAACGCGAGTATGATGAAGATTGCGGTGCCCCCGAATCCCTCCAGCCTTAGTATTGCCATGGCTCTCTCCATTTGTGATGCCATATCTCCAATCACGCTTGACCTTACCCGCCACGCTCCTCATTCGGTCATACCTCATCCTCACGAGATCGCTTGGCCGAGGACGTCGGAATGTATCAAATTCCTCGTCTAGCTTATCGGGGTGTGCATTTTCAGCTCAGGGGACTCTCCCTTACAGGTAAAAAACAGTGAATCAAATCGGTGTTGCGAGGAATGTACTTTTTATTCGGATGTGAGTTACCTCATTGTTCACAATTATGCTGCACATATTCTTATGTTTTTTATTCCAGATTAAATTTAAAGTAAGGAAGGAAAAAAAGTTAAGGTTGAACATTCATTTTCATGAATGTTACTAGAGATATCACTTGTTAAGCAAAAATTACTCGAAGGTGCACGTGTTTCTAAGTTTCTTGAGTAAAGCGTATACAAGTACAAGTTGAAATCATTTTTCTACCCCTCGTAAATTAGCCGAGAGGCGGTACATGCCTGTTCAAATAATTGTACCAATTTTGTTTGCCGAGATTCTTTTTAGTTCAAAAATTCAACTTGTTGGTATGCTTATTTTTGTTCTTTCTTTCATTTTGAATTACAAGTTAAATTTGAGTTAATATGCCATGTAGCAATTTAGTCTTTCCCTTGCAACCAATTGCATGGTCTCGAGATTTGTAAATGGATGCAGCTTGGGCCAAAGGCGGAGGATGTGCGAGAGCCGAATCCATTGGTGTTTCGCGCTTGATTCTTGGAGCAATGGCAGCAACTTACTACGTGTTGGTTCCAATTTATATGTGGCTCAAGGATCAAATTGTTCCAAAGGGTAGACCTATCTAATGAATGAGAAGAAAAAAGGGTGAAAAACGTATGCTCGCTTTCTTCTCCACAAGGTCTAAATACCTCACCGTTAGCATACATCTTAGCACATCTTAGCAAGGTCGGTTTAAGCGCAAGAACTTTTTTATTACAATGGACAAATATCAATACAAGATAGCGCCCCAATGACTACAAGGGTTGCTGGGTTAAAATTTAGGATTGTTTTCAGATATCGTTTGGCTCGCTTGTAAACAAGATCTGTAAGTATGGCTTTTAACGTGTACAAAGTTTTTTGGTACTTTCTCTTGAACCGGTGAAAGAGAAGTATCGTGTTTAGTTATCGGCTGAGTTGAAAGCCTGGAAACTGAGATTATATGAATTTGACCAAAAACTCCGGAAAGACAAAAATAAAAAAAGGAAGCACCTTTAAAGTGTGTGAAATGTGAAAAATAATTGCCAAATCCAAATAACCATTTGTTTAAGGCTTTCGCATAGGCAGTGATGCTTCCTTTTAGGGTAGGTTTGGTTTCACCATTTAGTGACTTTCATTTTGTCATTTGGCAAATACTGAGGTAAGACGGTTTAACGGATATTTCTTGTAAACAAATCCTACTTATCGACTCACCATTTGTTGATCCTATTAAGATATTGCTAAGTTTTTTCAACCCTCTCTTGTTTGTGAATTATAAGGAACCTTGCTTTCCAGCTTATCGCCCATATATTTTGGCAATTTTATGGGCTTGTCCGTGTTAATTGCACGAAGAACATGTATTGAAGTTTTCTTCTATCAAGGTGATTCTTGCATGACATTATATGGTTCTATCATTTGAATTAATCTGCTTTAGAAAGAAATCCAACGTAAGTATTTGTACTAGAGTTATATCTTTGAAATGATAAGGCCATTCTCTTAACGATCAATAAATATAGATTATGACTTTCACATTTTGAACATCTGCTTGGTCCATTATACTTGGTGGTTGACCATTTTTGAGTTTAGAGTGTTGCTACTACCCAAAGTTATGGAGCTGTGAAAGCATGTGCATTAGTAGCAACTTCATGCTCTACATCTAGCTCCATTTTTGTAATGCCCTTATCTGATGACAACATTTATTATTTCAAGATATAGCCGATTATATATAGTCATTAGTCATTGTAGGGATTGATTTTGTTTCAACAAGTAGTGATGTGAATCTCTTTATATTTGTTTCTCAACCATGTGGAACTTAAGCATAACTTTCGTCCACTACATTTACAAGTATTTTGTGAATTCAAGTTCAATCACAAAATAAACTATCCATTTGAAAGTACATGACATTTTTGAGTATCCATCCGAGTATCCATCTGCTTTTAGTTTCGCTTTGGGGGTTTGAGTGACTTCGGGACAGCCTCTGTTGCTTTTTGAATTTACCTTGGACGCTTTAGTTGTTAGTTTGAATTTTTGGCGGAATAAAATATCATAATTTCCATTCCGTAAGTAATCTTCATGTGTGAGTTTAATTCGTGAGTTTTTGTGGCTGGCTATTTTTGGGCTGTTTTTGAGAGTTTGGTTCAGCCATAGGCTGTCCAAAAAGTTGGAACAAATTTGTTAATTCAAGCTTCCGCATACGCGCATATGTAATGAAACAATTGGAATAATAATATTATTGATATGTTTCTCACCTCTGTGACTCTTCCTTCCTTCTCGTCATAGTAAGATAATCTAATTTCCTTTCAGTTGGTAGTTTCTCCGCATGACGATGGTGTCAAGTTTCCTTGTGAAAGAGTAGAACAAGTGAGGGAAGATATTCAAAACAAATACAAGCCGACAATGCTACGAAATGGAGAAAATCAAAGCTGATTTCAAGCTAATGCAAGAGGAAATTCGGCCACTTAGAGCCCAACAACCTCCACCAACGCCTCGTGTAGTTTGACGCTAGACAATGCCTTTTGTTAATCACTTGGAGACTCTTAACATTCTCTACACTTTCATGTAATCAACACATCGACAATGACTTTTGAATGAAATGCTTAAACTTGAGTTGTTTTAAATGTTTGATTTTAGATTTAATTTTTTTTGTAAAATGTGAAATATGAAATGTTCAATCGTATATATTATATATATATATATATATATATATATATATATATATATATATATATATATATATATATATATATATATATATAGTTATGCAACGATGCAATATATGGCAAAAATTTGTTTGCAAAAATTAATAAAAATGCAACGAAAAAGTTTGTTACAAGAATGCAACGATAAAAATCTATTGCAGAATGCAACAAAAGGTCCGTTGCAAGAATGCAACGTAAAGTTTGTTGCAAGAATGCAATGTATGTAAAAATTAGTTGCTATTTGCAACGACGTCAACTACCCTTAGAAACACATTTGCAACAAAAATTTGAAATTGCAACGCGCGATTTTCGTTGCAATATTGCAACAATATCATTCGGTTGCAACGAAACATTTTGCATAAAATTTGAACGAGGGTTTTCCAAACGGAATTTGCAACGAACTTTTTCCGCTTCAATCGCCTAATTAACGAACGGTTTCATTTTTGCAACGGAATTTTCCGTTCGCCTCCGTTTTCTTGTAGTGTCCCCTTGACCGCATACTAGTGGAGTAGGATTTGAGATGGGATATAGGGCATCCAATTCCATCGAACTTTTCTATGTCGGGCATTTTGAACTTTGAAGGCAAGATCGCCGAAGGTTGTAATGCCGCTGCACGCAGAAAATTCCCCTGTTTGAGCGCTGAGCATCATGGTTTTCATGTTTTCCATGTCGCTCCATTTTGGTGGCCGGGGAGTTGGTTTTAGGTATATGCCGCGTGATTGGGAAAGTCAGCCGGGTTGATTTGGCCGTGGTGTTTGGTAGGGATTTTTGGTCAAGTATGGATTCCGGTCGGATTTTGAGTAGCCGGGTATGGATTCAGCTGGATATGGGTTTTGAGCAATGTAAGCCGGTGGATTTGGGTTGGATAAGGATTTTGAGTTGCGATTTTGAGCCGGATATGGGTTTTGGCCGGATGTAGATTTTGGGCAAAGATAGGGATTCTCGGGCCGATAGAGATTTTGGGTTGGTGGATTGTTGGCATGCGTGATACGGGTTTGAGCCGGTGGGTTATCAAGGATAGATTGGGTAGTGTAGCCGGTGGATTTTGATGGTTTCTTTGGATGGCCGATCATCGAGGTAAGTTGTAATAACTTGCCTCGACGGGTTATAGCTTTGGGGATCCATATGTGGGTCGCTCTGAGTGGGTTGATTATGGGAAAAGGAGGTCATTTGGACTCGTGAATGTTGGTGTTTAGGAAAGGATATGAAGGATATGATCGGTAAGGGTTGACATTTGGGTAGTAGGGAGTGGTGAAGGGTTAGGATTTGGAGTGACTAAAGTTGTTTGGTGGGTTAGTGTTTGGTGAGGATTTGGGTTTTGGCAGTTTATGTGAGGTTGATGCTTCTTGGGGACCGTAGTGGGAAGAGATTACCTCACCACCGGATTTCAAGCTTTGTACCGATTAGCCATTTGGCTCATTATACGATCACCGTTGCACCCAACCTCGGGTCTAGCCACCGGCTGTGCTTCTGGTGTTGGAGCATACCCGGAGCCCCTCAGATGCATACTCCATAGCGTTCACTTTCGCCGCCATACTGTCTGGATCCGTGCCCTCTCGAATCGCCGCTTCTATTCGATCTCAAGCTTCGATACCCTCCGATTCGATTTTGCACTTGATTCCGTATCATCTGGGCCAAGATCGCTCTCGCTTTCAACCGGCTGCTTCGAGGAAAATGGGTTTGGTATCGAAGGCCGATCAAGGCTTTCGGCTTGAGTACAAATGCCTTTATTAGTATATTTTATTAATTATTATTTTCCCTACAAATTGACCTGATAAGCACCACGCTAATTGTGACAGCCTCAGACTTTCCCGAACAAGGGATTTTTCTCCGTAGTATAGACCAACGTATTCCACCTCGACTCTCACCAGATCGACCGATCCCAAAGCGAAGGGCATATACTCTTTCCGGATCCGAAATGATCTAGGTCGAAAGCATTTGAAAATAATAAATCAACCCTATGTATTTTTTGACTTGCGTATTTTTTTTATTTCACATGCATTTTTTTGACTTGCACATTTTTTGACTTCAGTATATTTTTTTTGACTTGCGACATTTTTTTTTGATCTCAAGCACATTTTTTTTTTACTAGACCGACCCACGATTAAAAATGCAAAAACCCATTGGCTCGAAGTGTCTCGAAAAAACTTATATTCGCCTAACGTTGGCTTATGTGGGTAGCCGGCTATGGTGTGTGGTAGCAGCTCGAATATATTTATATACATGTGCGTGTGTGCGGTATCAAGCAAAAGTTTTTATTTCAGATATAGAAATAAAAAATAAAAAAAACGTATATAGCCTGCCTGTGTGTGGATTTTCTGGCTTTTAGTTTAAACGCGAGCAAAGCAAGCATACCATCAAGAATAGAAAAAAAAAGCGGAATTTATCTATTTTGTAGAAAAATGGGTCGTAATCCACAAAATAAAAAATGACGAATGAATGCATGTATGAATGTACATATGCATATTTTGCATAATGAAAATAAAGCGTAATAACATAATATAAGGCCGAAAATGAAAAGATTTTTAAAAAAAAGCCCACTTTTGTTGTGCCGCCCGGAAATAAAAAAGAAAAACTATATATAAATTAATATATATATATATATATATATATATATATATATATATTATTTGAAAAAATACGAATATTTTCAAGTATATCCGTAATGCTGTTTGAAATGAAATCGCCAGCAAGATGGAGGATCATATCCACAAATATAGACATGGATGTTAAAGGAACAATAATATTAGATCATTTAAATTAATATAACAAGCATACTTTAGCCGAAACAAAAAGAAAAGAAAGTTTTGGTTAATGAGTCTAGCCTCCATTTTTATTTATTAAAAATAAAAACGATCCCCCTCAGGTTCCATCCACGGCCTCCTGCTCCACCCTCCCTTGTCTAGGGGAGGACTTAAATCAAAAAGTGCGGGAGGAGTGTTGCCCGAATAGCGTTGGAATGCACCTCTGCTGCCTTTAGTGGATTTTTGATCAAATATGGGAGCTATGGGTTTCCCCGCATCAAGTTATCCCTTGTTTAGGGATATGAGAATGCATCACCCTTCTATTCTCATTTTCCCTTTTTTAGGGGAAAACGTGAAAGTGCAAGGAAGGAATGTTGCAGCGCCCACTATGGATTTTATGAAAATAGCCTTATGGCATATCTCTGGATCACTATGGGTGCTGGGTTTCACTATCCCTTGTTTAGTGGATACCAGACATAGGAATACATCACCTTCCATTTTCATTCTCCCTTTTTAGGGAGAACGTGAAAGTGCAAAGAAAAGATGTTGCGAGGCCCCACCGGATCCAAAAATTTTGAGTCGCCATCTTTATTTTAAGGCAAAAATAAAGCAAAACCGAAAAAGAAAACCGAGATGAAGAAAAACGGTTCTGAGGCTAAGTTACGAGTTAGAAGGTGCTAGGCACCCAACTCGCCCTTTCGTCTCAAACGGTTTTTGGCTAAAGTATGCTTTTTGTTATATTTATTTAATGATAAATAAAAGCATTAACCGCCTAAATACATCCATTTCATCTATATTATTTACGACTTGCAACAATCTCTTTTACAAACAATTACAAATATACTTGAAAATATTTTATTATTATAACGGCACATATTAGTATTATTTCCTCAAACAAAGATAATCGCTATATATTTACATTAGCCGGATTGGAAATAATATCGTTAAATAAAGACTTTAATGAATAAATAAAACAAATAATT
>JABEVN020004141.1:0-15329 GCA_013146195.2 Codonopsis lanceolata | reverse complement strand
ATTATTATTATTATTATTATTATTATTATTATTATGATTATTATTATGATTATTATGATTATTATTATTATTGATTATGATTATTATTATGATTATGATTATTATTATGATTATTATGATTATTATTATTATGATTATTATTATTATTATGATTATTATTATTATTATTATTATTATTATTATTATTATTATTATTATTATTATTATTATTATTATTATGATTATTATGATTATTATGATTATTATGATTATTATGATTGATTATTATCCATTATTGATTATTATGATTATTATGATTATTATTATTATGATTATTATTATCATTATTATTATTATTATTATTATTATTATTATTATTATTATTATTATTATTATTATGGTTATTATTATTATGGTGTGTATGATTATTATTATTATTATTATTATTATTATTATTATTATTATTATTATTATGATTATTAAGGATTGATTATTATCATTATTATCATTATTATTATTATTATCATTATTATTATTATTATTATTATTATTATTATTATTATTATTATTATTATTATTATTATTATTATTATTATTATTATTATTATTATTATTATTATTATTATTATTATTATTATTATTATTATTATTATTATTATTATTATTATTATTATTTAATGTGTCATTAAATGTAGGTGCAACTAAGAATAAGGAAAGCAAAGATTATTTAGATTATCATTAATTAGCAAACAAATTGTATGGGGGTTTATTACATTATTGGGGACTGGGGTTTGTGATCCTCAACTTTAGGGAGCGGATCGGTAGATGACCAATCTGTAAAGCTGGGGGAAGAAAGGGGAATAGTATATCCAAGGCGGTCCACCAGATCTGCGGGCGTCAAGAACGGGCCGGTCGTGGTATACCAGTTTTGCAGAGACTTATCAGCAATAAGCTCAAACTTATCAGGGAGCCTTTCAAAACCAGTGACTCCTTCTATCATACCCAGGAAGTTGTCTCCTAGACCGTCGTCATCTAATAGGGCGAAAGCATAATCGTCTTGGTCTATAGACCAAGTATTTTCAATTGTGACAGCCTTATATGTAGTGTTACGGGGCTCCAGGGTAACCTATTCCATTCCATCTGTGAGAAGACTGACATCTTCAAATATTTCCCAACCAGGGCATCTTTTCCCATTCTGGTCTAACCAGGGCTCAGGAAACATGAGATAGGCTTCTGTTTCCCCTTCCCTTACAAAGTAACCATTTAAGGTTTTTCTATATGGTTGGAGAGGGGGATATTTGTAAGGACGCTTTTCTCTTTCGGCCTTTCTTTTCTCACGTTTTTGTTTCATGACTGTGGCTACTTCAGCTGGAGTAGGCATGTATCCTAGACCAAAAGGAGGGATACATTCCTTAAGTTCATCCTGGACTAAATTAACAAGCCCTTCTTCGATTTTGCTGACCGAGACCAGACCCGGGCATATAATTCATTTTCGAAACATGTTTAAAGGGGACCATGTTTCCTAGGGAAGTGGTTTTCTTTCTTTCATGTCGGTTTCGGCCGGGTGATGTCAGTTTCCCGGCCATATTCAATAGCGTTGACTACAGCTTGGGGGATAACCTCAAGGCCACTAAGAAAAATACCTGTGTCTTCATGCTCTATCTCGAGGATTGGGATATCCTCGCTTTCCTTATTTTCCACGATCTTATCGGCCAAAATAGTTACTATATGGTCTTCGTGGATGAATTTGACATGTTAGTGTAATGAAGAGGCTACCCCCTTTACACCATGGATCCAAGGGCGTCCCAGCAACAGGCTAAAGGTGGCTGGTATATCCAGGACTTAGAACTCAATCGGCATGTTTAATGGCCTAATAGTTAGCATTAAAGTGACCACCCCTAGGACACATCGACTAGTTTTATCGTATGCCTTTACTGTCTGCGAGGAAGGAGTGAGTTCTGATATTTTTGTTCCCAGTTTGGCTAACGTTCTGGCAAGACATACTTTCAATGAAGACCCATTATCTATCAAAACTCGGGGAACCCATTTCTCCAAAAATTCCCACAGTGATATGAAGATCATCAATGTGGTTGGTTCCTTCCGTTGGCAGATCTAGATCAGTAAACATTATCACATTCCCAAAGTGAATGTTCCCGATCATTTGAGTAAGCTCATTTGGGGAGGTTTCAATAGGAATGACCGCCTGACTTAAAGATTTAGCCAGTGTATCACGGTGGGTCTTAGAAGCACAAAGTAAGCCCCAGATGGAAATGTTGGCCTGAGTTTTCTTCATCTGAGCTAATAAGGTATCCTCCACTGTCTTAGCCCCAATATCTGTTGCTTGATCTTTGCCAGAGTGGTCACCTCTTTCCATGTTTGGTTGGTAGGCTCGGCCAGATCGGGTAAAGTGGCTAACATCTCCACCAACCCAAGTGGCTTTTTCAATATAGTAAGTATTTTGGCTACCCAAGATAGTGTCCCAAGAGAGCATATTGCAGCTAGGCTCTTTTATGGATAGAGATGGAGGAAAAGGAACATGGATATATGGTAATGGATGTTTATTTATTTTGAACTTGGGTACACAAATTTTCTCATTGACCTCAATCATATTGATTTGTGGTAGGGGGTTATTGAATATATTGGGTCTGGGTGGAGGCTTTTCAATAACCTTATCATCTATAAGGTCCTGGATAGCGTCTTTGAGAGTATAGCATTTATCGGTGAGGTGATCACTACAGCGATAGTATTCACAGTACTGGGAATGGTTCCAACTCCTGGGCAGGGGGTTTGGTGGCTTATAATTTTCCAAAGGCTTTAGCACTCCCTGTGCCATTAGCCCCTGCAGTATTACAAACTGGGGAGCTTACAGTTCATCATAATACCGGTTCATCCTGTTCTGATTTCTGAAATTTCTACCAGAGACATTATTTCCTCCAACTGTGTTGACAGACTTGTCCGACCCGTAGGACCATGGAACAAAGCTATAATTTTGGGTAGAAAATGGGGCTGAGGCATTTCCTACCATATTGACTGTGACGACCCGACCCGGATCCCAATACGAGACCCAAAGGTCGTACCGCCAAAACACACAAAACAATAAGCATATAAAAAATAATGGGTAAGGCCATAACGGCAATACGCCAACAACTTAAAGCACATGCGGAAGCTAAACAAAATATCACAGCGGCACCCGAGCTAACAAGCTCAAACTAAATACAATCAAAAAGATCATAAATATCTCGATCCAAAAATTCGACGCACGTGCCGCAACATTGGGCACGTAGAACAAAACTCCCTGTCACGCAATACAAATATATAGCACAAATAAACCAAGTCATCGGCGACGTTACAGCCGGAACCCAACATTACACTAAGTCTAAGACTCTAGTCTACACACTCAACGGCGAAACATGCCCGAGTACAACATAACCAACAATATAAATAACTTGAGATAGAATAAATATGTATTTAAACAACTTGGCTCGACTAACATTTGTCGGCTCACAAAAACCAATTATTAATAATTTACAAATACAAGAACCAAATCAATAACACAGTCTTACTACCCAAAGTGAAGTTTATATAACTTCACTTCCCAATTGTCCTTTCCAATAAACTATGGCTACAAAATAAATTAATAGGAACCTTCACAAATAAACCTCACATCTATCGTAGGCTTGGCGGATTCCATCGCATTACTAGCTCGGCTCGAATCTAAGGAAAACAAAGCAAACGAGTAAGTCATAATGACTTAGTAAGCTACTAAAGATGCAATGTCATGGCATGGTATTATGCGCAAAATAAAACATATACATCTCATGTCATACTTATGATATACATTTCATGACATAATTCACATCATAAACCCAATCTCATCCATAAACACATAGAACATAGTTATACTTAATTTATCATAAAGTCATCCATATCATATAGAATATGCATCTAAACTCCAATAACATGTAGCATGTTATTTCTACATTTCAACTTATCACCATCCAACAAAAACCAATTACACCATGAGTTTCATAATCTTTCATTTATCACAACTCATATAGTAATTCATGAATGGGAGGCTATTGTTTCCATTCTAATCATAAATGGCATGTTATATTTTTAGTATAACATAAATCATAAAAATCATCATTTCATTAGCATGTTATATTTTTACTATAACATTTCATCAAGAAATCATCATCTGATGAAAAACATACCATTAACCATGTAGTACAGCAATTCATACGTGCTCACAAAATTAACCACATAAGCGAGAGAAGATGATTTTCCTTTCCGTTTCCAGCGTGTAACTCCTGTGAAATAAACGTGTCCTCGATAACCCTTTCGTGGCATCGACGTCCCCGAACAGTCCCCGTTCGGGTTCTATAGCTATCAAAGTCATGTGTATTACTCTAACTAAGATGAGCTACTTCCCCACCGTGGCCATCGGTGGAGGGGTGTGTGCAAACCCGGCGCGGCGATCCATTTCGATCACGAATCCCACAATTCGTGAAGACAATGCATCGTCCCGCCAAAAACTCAAACCAAAAACCGCCAACTGGACTCAAACTCAAGCACATGTAATATATACTCGCATGCTCAAACAAAGGGAAAGTACAACACACCGTACTAATCCAATCAAGTAGATATTTAGTTATAAATCACATAGTTATGCATTTCTATGCTAACTAACACAAACATCTTAGAGCAATAATATGAAGTCTCTAATACTTAAGTGTTCTTCATACACTTGAAAACGCTCGGAGGCTTAACCTCCATCAAAACTATCCCAAATTTCGTAGGATTTCAATATGTAGTTCTCTATGTTCATATAAATCTGTAATCGACTCCGTTGAGTCATTTCTACACTTTTCAAATTTGAAGGCATAGAAGTTATTTGCATCATAGCCCTCCTATTATTCATTAACTAATATTCATGGCTAAGTTCTCAAGGTTAGCAACATTGTGCAACCCAACAATCCATACTTTCCCAACAAAAACCCCAATACATAGTTCATAGGTCAACACATAACATTTAAGGTCAACCATTACATTTCAAGCATGCATCTCAATATAGCATTTAATCAAGCATGCTTTCATCCAAAATGACCATTAATCTAAACAAGATGTAATTTTATCTAGCATGTTTATCACCAAGATATAAATTATTCTAGCATGCTCATATCCTTCAATTCATGAATCATAGTTGACCAACATACTCTTATTGTATAAAAGTCAACTCAACCCAATGAAGTCAAACATTACATTTTAATCATGTAATCCAAAATGATAAATCATTATTCATGCTCACAACCAAAATTCATGAATTAGATAGCATCATACTCTCATATGCATGGTAGTCAACTCTTATTCTTAAAAGTCAAACGAAACATTCAAACATGTAATTCATTGTAAAAATTCTTCTTCATGCTTTCAATCAAAAATTCGTCAATTAGATAGCAACATACTCTTATAAACATGAAGGTCAACTTTATTCTCAAAAGTCAAACGAAGCATTTCAACATATAACCCATTGTAAAAATTTCTATTTCATGTTCACAACCTAAAATTTGAGATTTAACAAGTATTCTTCCAAACTCCCAAACATATATCCATATGATTCTAACAATTCATATTATCCAATATCAACCTCCAAAATCATTCATATAATCAAGAACCCATTTACTACACATTCATCATATCAAACCCTAGGTTTCTAGGGAATTAAATACTCATCAATCTCAAGTCCAAAATCACAAATGAAGATTAACAACATACTTCATGAAACATAGAAAGCATCCTACTTATGCCTCTAACAAGTTCACCCAACAAAAATTCAAAAATCAAAATAAAACCACACACAACATGCTTGTGTACTCATTGACCTCAAATAGCAATCATCTTTTTTTTCCTTAGGGTCAATGAGCACAAAATCAAGAGAATAAAGAATCTAGTAGCTTACTTGACTTAGATGAAAACTCAAAAGAATCACGATCCAATCGGTGATGTTGTTCCATTTGACGAGGGCTTCAAGAATCTCAAGTTTGGAGGTCATCCGACGGTTGGATCTCCTTGGATTTGAGGAAGAAGGAGGCTAGGTCTCCAAGCTCCCATTGTTTCCCCACACTCTCTCACTCATACGGTTTAGAAAGAAGAGGAGAAATGAGAGGATTTGGCTGAATTGGTGAAGGATTAGTGTATTTATACTTCCACAAACAATAAGGGCACAAAGGAGAATTCAATGGTACAATTAGTGATTGTTAGTTGTAATTAACCCCTAATCAAACTTTAATTAACTCCCCAAACATGTTAGGACACCATTAGGACTAAGTATGGGTGTTAGGAGGGGTTTAGAATGGGTAGAATAGGAATTTCACTTCAAAAATCAAAACAGGGAATGGCTGTGTTCGGCACCAAAGCGCTCGCATGGCTCCTTACCATGCGACCGCATCCTCCCTAAATGCCATGCCATCCATTTTCTACAATCCTCGTTCGCGTCCGATCGTTCCCGCATGCAACCGCAACCCTTAACGCTTCGAAACGACCTATAATTGAACCCTTAAAGTCCTCAAACACTTAGATAAACCAAACAAGTCTCAAAAAACTTTTAAAGTATGTCTAAACTCTCATAAACAGCACCCGAAACAACTCAGATCGAAACCGATGCAAGTTACAATAACGTGCTAACGAAACGAAGAATGAAACCGCAAACCGACGGGCAACAACCCAAGGTTATAAACACTTCAAAAGGCTATTAAATAGGCCTGAATGCTCCTCATCGCGCGCGTCTCTCTCCAAGCCGCCGCACACATCGGTCCTCTCTCTCCGACAAGCCGCCGGACATCGGTCCTCTCCGACATCATCGATCATCGGTTCTCTCCCTCCGACAAACCGCCCAGACGAGAATCGCTCTCCAACGGCCGGTGAATCGATCTTTCCCCAAATCATTTGCCGCTTCGATTTCCGACAAGCCGCTTCGATCTCCAAAAGCCGCCGCTCAGGCTTCGATCTTCAACCGCTTTCTCCGGCGGTTGCGTCTTCGCCAAATCCGCCATAGCCGCCGGCCAAGCTTCATCTCCATCTCTCTCCTCCACCCCGTTCGCCTTAAGGTATGCTTAGGTTCAACTCGGTTGGTTCATTGTCTCATGTACATGATTTTTGACAAAGTCTTGTCCAATTTTCAACAGATTAGATGGAGACTAGTGTGGTAAATAAAATATGAGGGTATTAGTATTTTCATGCGGAGGTAGAAGACTAGAAGCCCAATGTTGGCCACTGATTCAATTTTCTGCTAGATTAGATTAGTAACTAGTAGTGTTATTATTTCAGTTATGACCTTGTGGCAAGTGCGAGTCTTGGTTGATTTTTTGTTTGATAAATAAACATTCAATAAGACTAAACTCTGCTTATATTATTTCAGACTAAACATTCAATAAGACTAAACATTCAATAAGGGGTTGATTTTTTGTTTGATACACATAATGGGACCTCCAAAATTTCAACGTTTAAACTGCCAAGTGTTTCTTTCCATAAACATTGAGTTAGTGAGTCTAAGACTAAACTCTGCTTGCTCCCGATACTGAGTATTCCGCTAGATGAATCATTCTACACAACAACTTTTCTTTCTTGACTCTAATAAAACACTTGGAATGAGATCAGATCAAATGTAAGACTTAACATTCAAGGGGTCTTGGTTCACATATAAATTACAAACTATAATAATTCTTTTAAATAAGAATGTTTATATATGATTTAAAATCACTTTTAAAAAATATACTTATAAATATAGATTTTGAGTGAAACAATACATAATATGTATTCTTAAAATTCTCCTTAAAAAAGTCAAAATTTAGAAAAGCATTGGTACCATGTATGAATCTCTCTTTGAGAAGCTTTTTATTTAGTTATTTATTTTAAAAAATGGGAGGGGCCGGTTATGAACTCTATTTTACGTTATACTCCCTCCGTTTCGAGCAAAAAGTCCTTGTTTGAAAGTTAATTTTTTTTAAGAAAATGACACTTTTAGTAATTCATTAGTAATTTAGTAATAAAATGATACTTTTATACATTAATATTTGAAAATGGACTCTTTAATTTTCTCTTTGTTTTATAATTATCGTCTGAATTGATTTGGTTTGGCCTAAGGGATGAAAAATATATTTGATTGAACCGCCATAGCCTTAGTATTGTATCTCACATAATTTGTGCCTGTATTGCATACGAGTTGATTAATTTGTGTTGTTCTTAATTTCATTAGTATTGTCATATATAGTAATGAAAAACAATTCATTTATCAAACCCATATGATTGAGACATTTACTGAGTTGAGGCAGAGTACATTTTCAGTGCTCTTAAGAATTTTGTTCTCTTGAGATAACATGCGTTTCCTCACATTTGGCTGGGTACAACCTAATGATTTATCATCATGTCTTCGTATTCCTCATGTTTATTTTCAGTGCTTGTAATAATTTTTCTTCTCTTGAAAACACATGCATCATACATCTCTTACTAGATTTAACCTGTTGATTTATATATAGTTTCACTAGTTTTTATATATTTTTTTGTGATTTTTTATAATTTATGTATTATGTATTTTATTGATGCTAGAGTTCCAACCCCATCGCGCTAACGCCGCCACCTCACCGCTTATCGGTCTCTCACTTCTATTCCTGGTAATTTTTTTTTGTATTATTTATAATTTTTATGATATATATAAGAGTGTATTTAGATAATATTTGTTTAAATTTCAAGAACTCTTTTGGAATTTTTTGATCTTTACTCCTAAATTTGTCATGTTGCGATATTAGTTTTTGTTTAGCATGTCTTATATTGAAAAAAAAAATTCATATCTTTGTTGACACGCTATTAGTTGCTTTTGTTGTATGTTTTAAATCCATGTTTAGATTAGATTTAGATTAGATTTTCTTAACATGCTAGCCTGTTAAATCATAGTGTTGACTTTTTAAACCTACTTTGATTATACTTGATTGAGTTTTACTTGGGGTTATTTTTTTGTTAATATGTTTGAACTCGCTCATTATTTAATGTGATAATCATATATATTATTGGATCCATCTATAAGTTGCTAAAATTGGTGAGTGCATTAAAATTCATCTATTTAAGTCCACTAAAATTTGATATTTTTTTGCTTATATATAGGTCCGGAGGAAGTACTCCTTAAACCAATTTAAACGACATATTTATCATTTGCATACTTTGGCTCAAATTGTTTGTATTTATTAATTGATTGTTGGTAACTTTCCATTTTCAGCACATGTTTTTTTTTAATCATTAATGGAAAAAAAGAAATTTAGGTAAAACACTTCTTTATTGCTTTGAATATTACAATATTACCCACATTAAGCCGAATTAAATTGATTCGTTAAGATTTATTGTTTAAATTTTCTAATTTCAATTCTAAAACTTGGACATGAGATTCCTAAAACGAAACGCACTTCGTTCAAACAAAAAGTTGACAAACCCAACCAATCCGACAACCGCCTTATACATCACTAGAGAGCGAGAGAGGTTGGATGGTATATTATTGGATTAATTTGTACAAACTAATTTAAAGAGTTGGGATTGAAATTATTAGGTTAAGAATAAGAAATCTAATGCAACATTATATTATTTATAATTTTTATGATCCATCTATAAGTTGTTTAAAACTCATTCCACTTCTTTTTCGTTTTATTTTGTTTTTATCTATCAACAATAAAAAGAATCATAAAGATATATACAATTCAAAAAATAAAATCAACTATTTTTATGATTTTTTATTTTTATTTTGATATTATTTTATACTCCATTTGTTCATAAATTATTGTTATGCTCAATTTTTTTGAGTCAAGCTGACTTTTTTCAAATTAATTTTTTTTTTCCAGGAACGTCAGGAACGAAACGAGCGACAATATGCCGAACTTATGGCGATAGTGCAAAACATGGCACAACACATGCCGCCTGGGTATTCCAACACGCCTTCTAGTAGTGCCGGGTCCCCATTTCCCAGAAATACCTTCCAAGATCAGCCCCCCCCTCCCCCATTTTGATTATTGGTAGTGTTTGAAGTTAATTGAAACATTGATATTGTTTGATTTTGTGTGTATATATTTGGTACTTTGATGTTAATAACATTTAAAGTTTGATGTATTTAAATTGGTTTTATATTATTGTTTAGTTTGTATGTTTAGTTTTGTCAATTAATATTTATCAGGTACAAAAATTTATAATAATGGTATTTTTTTATGGTTTTTTTAATTTTTTTTTGCATTATTAGCGACGGAAATTTCCGTCATTGAAATTAATTTTAATTAATTTTTAACGCCTTTAGCGACGGAATTTTCCGTCTGAAATTTAATTTTAATTAATTTTTAAAGCCTTTAAGAATTTTTTCCGTCCGAAATTCAATTTTAATTAATTTTAAACGCCTTTAGCGACGGAAATTTCCGTCGCTGAAATTCAATTTTAATTAATTTTTAAACACCTTTAGCGACGGAAATTTCCGTCGCTGAAATTCAATTTAATTAATTTTTAAATGCCTTCAGCGACGGAATTTTCCGTCGCTAAAGGTTTAATTTCAGTGACGGAAAATTCCGTCGCTGAAAATCAACCTTTAGCGACGGAAAATTCCGTCGCTGAAATTCAATTTAATTAATTTTTAAACGCCTTTAGCGACGGAATTTTCCGTCACTAAAGGTTGAATTTCGATGACGGAAAATTCCGTCGGCTGAAAATCAACCTTTAGCGACGGAATTCGCCGCTAAAGGTTACCTTTAGCGACGGAATCGGTCCGTCGGCATCGCCGACGGAATGGCGACGGAAAAATTCGTCGGGGCCTTTAGCGACGGATTTCGCCTTTAGCGACGGAAAATTCCGTCACTAAAGGTCATTTTTCTAGTAGTGTTAGGAAGGTTGACTAAATATCAAATCAAAATGAAATATTTTCCCAGTGCATTAAAAGAATTGGCAAAGAGATGGTTTATGAACTTAACACCTAATAGTGTTTATACTTGGGCTCAATTATATGATTTGTTTATAAGTAAATTTTACAAGCATGCATCTCTTACTGAGTATAGAAAACAAATCATGTCATTCCAAAATGAACCAGGTGAAACATTCCATGAGTCATGGGATAGATTTAAAAATCTGCTCATTATGTGTCCTCATCATAATTTGGCTCAACATGTGTTAGTGCTTCAATTTTACCATGGTCTTTCGCCAAAGCTTACAAACTATGGTTGATAGTGCATTGGTGGTTCTATTAATAGAATGACACCAAGCACTAGAAGAATTATTTGAGATGTTAAGTATTAATTCCCAACGTAAAAGTGCTAGAGGTAAAAATAGGAGCCTATATCAATTGCAAGATAATTCAAATACACAAGCTCAATTTGAAAATTGGCAAATTCAAGAAGCATGCGCTTTATGTGGATTATATTCTCATGCTACTAATTTTTGCCCGTCAAGTGCTATGTATTCTGAACAGGCTAATGCTATGAATATGTACCCTCAAAGGCGAACGATCCCTATTCAAACACATATAATCCTGGTTGGAGGAATCATCCTAACTTTTCTTGGGAAGGAAATAAGCCTTTGCAACCTCAACCACCACAACCTCCACAGTTGCCAAACCAAAATTAGTTGAGAATTGAAGAAGTTCCCAAGCAAGAAGTAGCTAGTAAAGGTCAAGCAGCGTTGATGAAGTACATGCTTGAAGAGATTGAAAATCTAAAGAATCACATTACAAATTCTGAAGTTGACAAAAGAGAAGAAGGGAAGTTCCCTAGTCAAACCGAGCAAGCCAAGTCAATCACCGTCTTGCGAAGCGGTAAGGTGATAGGTGAAGAGGTAAGTGATCATGATCCTTCTTCTAAAGTGCCTGCTACAGAGGAAATTCTGAAAAGGAGATTGAAAAGGAAATCGAAAAAGATAGTGATAGTAATAAAGAGAATAATAAACTTAGTAATCAAGAAGTAGAAGTAGAAATTGAAGTAGAAGTTCCAAATAAGGAACAAGAAAAAGAAGTTCAAAATAAAGATAATCCAGTAGAAGTAGAAAAAGAGTTGGATAAAGAAGAGGAGGAACCTTATGTGGCACCTCCACCTTATGTTCCTCCAATTCCGTTTCCACGAAGACTTATGAAAAACCGACTGGACAAACAATTTACGGAAATTTATAATATGTTATCCAAAGTGAATGTTAATCTTCCTTTGCTTAATGTTATTAAAAATATTCCAGCTTATGCAAAGTTTTTCAAAGATCTTCACTCTAAGAAACACAAGTTTGAGAACAATGAAAAGATTATTGTTTCTGAAAACGTAAGTTCTATTTTACAACCCGAATTACCACCTAAGTTGAAAGACCCTGGTAGCTTTAATATCCAAGTTTCCTTGGGTAGCTCTAAAAAGATGAAAGCAATGCTAGATTTAGGAGCAAGTATTAATTTGATGCCTTTCACGGTCTATAAACAGTTAGGGTTAGGAGAACTAAAACCCACTACTATGCAATTACAATTAGCTGATCGTTCAGTTAAATATCCCTTGGGTATAGTGGAAGACATCCTAGTTCAGGTTGATAAACTGATCATTCCAGTTGACTTTGTGGTTCTAGAGATGGAAAGGAATATATGCACTAATAATGAAGTTCCCATATTGTTAGGTAGACCATTTATGGCCACTGCCAATACAATGATTAATGTGAAGAATGGTAAACTCACAATGTCAGTCCTAGGTGACACTGTTGAAATCTCTGTGTTTGATGCCATGAATAGACCTTGTGGCGACCCCGACCCCGGACCCGAGATGGAACCGCGGGCCGAAGCGCCAAACAAGACAAGACAAGACAAGAAAGGAATGAACATGCAAGGACTCAAAATATTTTATTTTTAAAACTGACGTGACGCAACATTTCAACGATCCATGAAGAGAATCGACACAAAAGGCCTGGGTGATTTTCAAAATCATTTCACCCGATAAAAGCTTAAACATTTAATCCAAGTCTTCGGGCGACACAACCGCCGAACCCAAGCTAAGCAATATACAACAAGGAAATAAATAAGAGCTAATAGGATGCTCGGCGAAGTCTATACGTAGTGAACGCTAACAAAGATATACAAGGCACGGCTAACATAATTCTGCTGGCATCAAGAGAAGTACAAATACTAGGGAGTTAATACGACAAGTAGCTAGGGAATACAGTACAAGTCTATACAATCCCAAGCATAGTCTAGATGACTAGCTTATACATAAATCCTTGCAAAATACAAAAAGAAGAGAAGAGGACTTCTAAGAACCACCTCTTCATTTAAAAGCTTGATCAAAGGAAAACTAGAGTATCACGAGCACCGATCCTCAGCGGAAGGTCACACGCTGGGATCTAAAAAAAGTCTGAGGGGAGCAGTAAGTCATAATGACTCGTAAGCTACCAATCATGCATGACATGGCAATATAAACCACGTTAGGCAAGACAATATTACAAGCATGTAGATCAAGTGTATGAGTTGCGTTATTGCACATAATCACATAATATGAGGATATAAATTTGGGCCGCTTAGACTGCCAAAAGCAGACACCTTCATGCGTGCATGAATCGATGGGTGTGATAATATCGATCTTCAGAGGATATTCGGGACAAACATGAACTCAATCTTAATGGTCGCGTATTGGTTGGCGAAGCTCTTCCCCAACTGTGGCAGCGATGGAGGGTGTGTGACATGATCAAGTCGCCACGGACTCATGCAATGCCAAGCAATATTTACTCAACAATGGTTAGTATGGAGCGAGTCAGACAAGAGCGTCTCGTTCGAGACAAGTATATAATCTCATCGATAAGCAGCGAATGAGGCTGACAAGCGAACTCAATATATCAAGTATGCATTTATTATGTCATAAAGATACAAGCATGATAGTCAATCCATTTCAAGAGTCTAGAATTAGTTTTCTAGCGTAACGCATGTAATACGTCGTAAGGATCGATCATTGAGTATTGTTCAATAGCTCACTATTGTCGACTCAGTTGAGTCATTTCTATAAATCAAACCAAATAGGGTTAAACACTATTTGCATTTCCAACTCTTTTCTAAGTCATCGCATTGATTAATCTAAGTCATTAATCCAATTTATAACCATAGCTAACAATAAACTCAAGTTCTAAATTATGGAACCCTAGATCACGTTTTCCCCAAATAATGGTCGAAAGTCTATGACCCAAGAATAATAATTATTCTAATATAGAGTAGAACACTTTTACTTCTAGGCTTAGTGTCCAAATCAAAGCATTTGCATTCATAGTCTATTATTCCCGATTTTCATACTCTCAAAATCTCCAATATCATGGTAGAAATCAAGGAGAGCAATGAATTAAACATGAGAGAAGGGAAGCAAGAAGAGGTAGAATGTTATCTCTAGCATGGACCTAAGAAATTGATAGCTTACCTCAAGCCAAGCAAAAGCCAAAAAAAGCGTGCGGTGACAAGTGCTTTCGTCTCGGCGGCGGCTTATGGCAGGTCTCGGGTCATAAGCGGGTCTTGAATCTCTTGGAAGCTAACCCCTCACGCACTAATCTCACCAAGACTCTCATCAAGCTCACTCTAGGTCGGAGAAGGCACGGGGAGAAATGATCGTGAAATGAAAGTAGAGGCGATGTAGAGAAATCGGCTTGTTTAAGTGTTAATGAGAACACTTGTCAAATGATGAGTGATAGAATAGGTTTATTAATCTTAATTAGGCTTAGATTAGGCTAATTAGACTCTAATACAAGTGGTTTAAGTCACTAATGGTAGCGGTTTAGTAAAGAACTGTCGTAATGAAATAAAGTGCGGAAAAATCACGCTTTCTTTGGATTTCTTCCTGTTCGGTTGTGGTGGCCGAACTTCCTTCATAATGTTCGGTTATCATGGCCGAACAAAGCCCAAAAATGTTCGGTTGGCAGGGTAGACGATTCCTCGGAGCCATACTTTAGGTCAAACAGGTCCGGTTGCCGTATAGCAGTATAAGGCATATTACAACTCCAGAAGCATTAGAATGAGTATCAAGGGTCCTAAAAACAATTATAAATGTCTCTCAAGGTCTTGGCTAAGTCAAAAATCAAAGCCGAGCAAGAACAAGTCAATCTAGAGCATGCAGGCAATAGGCGTTCGATCACAGCTAGCCGGTTCGATCGAGGAATGCAATCGAGTCAAACATGTTAGGGATACTACTAGCATGTCAATAACATATTCTAATCATGTTAAACATGTATGGAAGACAAGTATACAAGTAGGTTTCGGGTTCTCATGGACCTAGTGACATAAGTGCTGTTTTTAATAGATGAGATTGAAAAGTTATTGACAAAACTTTTGAAGAAGAGGAAGAATA
>JABEVN020004140.1:0-15331 GCA_013146195.2 Codonopsis lanceolata | reverse complement strand
AAAACCATATCTTTACCAAAAGAACTCTTGAGCTTCTGCGTGGATTTATTTGGTCACAACTCTGCAAGCTTAGGAGGAAAACAAGTATACATTAGTTGTTGTGGATGACTATTCTAGATATACTTGGGTTGAGATGATGCAATCCAAAGATGAAACTTCTGACATTCTCACTTCCACTGATGAGATTCTCCAAACTCAAAAAGAATGTGAGATTATAAGTGTTAGATCGACAATGGAGCGAGTTCAAAAATCTTGGGATGAACATCTTGTGATGATCATGGAATTGATCATAACTTTTCGGCCGATAAGAACTCCATGACAAAATGGTATAGGTGAAAGGAAGAAACGAGGACTTTGATCGAGCGGGTAAAACAATGTTAGGCTGAAGCAAAATTGCCAAAATATTTTTGGGCGGGAGGAATTTGTCAACACGGCGTGTTTTACTCAAAATAGATCTCTCTTATAAACAAATTTCATGGTAAAACTCCTTATGAAATATGGAGAGGTAGAACACCAAATATTGCTTTCTTTAAAATCTTTGGGTGCAAATGCTTCATTCATTACAATGATGGAGACTACAGGAGTAAATTTGATGAAAAAGGCGATGAAGGTATTTTTGTTGGTTATGCCAAGCATAGTAAAGCATATAGAGTTTATAATAGAAAAACTCAGTAATTGTTGAATCTATGCATGTTAATTTTGATGAATCAAGTTTAATTGAGTATTATGAAACTCACGATGTTACTAACAATTTTGAAATATTTGAGGCAGGGAAAGCATTATGCGAGGTTCAATTCAAAATAATCCTCCATCTTCAACTCTACTACTGAAACTCTAAACCTTCAAGCCAAAATGAACCTAAGCAGACAGAGACACCCTTGACGGTGACAATCCTCATCCTATTACAATAGATCGGTCGGTGACACACTTGAATCTGAAGCCATTCGAGTCAAGCGACCACACCCTTCTCTACCTTTACAAAATGGCGAGCCTCTTTTGGCGATCTTCCAGGGAAATTAGGGAAGCTAGACATCATCCGGTTTCAAATATCATTGGAGACCCTTTTCTTTGGTCTAAGAACCAGTAGCTCGAAATGAAACTCTTGATTCTCATGCTTTTGTCTCTTCCATTGAACCCAAAAGATTGATGAAGCCTTGGAAGATCCCGATGGATTGAGGCCATGCAAGAAGAAGCTGAATCAGTTTGAAAGATGTAAAGTTTGGGAACTTGTGCCTAGACCCAGATCAACAAGTCATTGGAACAAAATGGGTGTTCGAAACAAGTTGGATGAAGAAGGAAATGTTACAAGAAATAAAAGCAAGGTTGGTAGCCCAAGGATATAGAGCAGGGAGGAGGGCATTGACTATGACCAAACTTTTGCTCTGTAGCAAGACTTGAAGCCATCAGTTATTTCTTGCCTATGCGACCTTCAAGGACTTCAAGGTATATCAAATGGGCGTGAAAAGTGCATTCTTAAATGGAGACCTTCAAGAACAAGTATTTGTTGAACAACCTCACTGGATTCATTGACCTCAAAAGAAGGACCATGTCTACAAATTAAGAAAAGCCCTTTATGGTCTTAAGCAAGCACCAGAGCATGAGTGCGAAACTCTATCCAAATTCCTTATGGAGAAAAGGTTTTCAAAGAGGTAAAATTGACACTACTCTTTTCTCTTTGAAGCCTGAGGTAATATTTTACTAGTCCAAATTTATGTTGATGATATTATTTTTGGATCTACTAATGAAATTTTGTGCAAAAGATTTGAGCATCTCATGAAAGGAAAGTTTGAGATGAGTATGATGGGAGAACTAACATACTTCTTAGGTTTTGCAAATCAAACAAGCGAGGAAGGAATTTTCATTCATCAATCAAAATACACTAGAGAGGCGATCAAGAAATACAATCTTCAAGAAGCAAATTCAGCAAACACTCAATGGGAGTTGAATGTCATCTAGTCAGCGATGAAAAGGGTAAGTCAGTTAATACAAGCGAGAGGTATAGTTGGATCTCTTCTTTTTATTTGACTAAGCGGACGATATCATGTTTTTGATGTATGTATATGTGCTTTCGTTTTCAAGCTAATCTAAGGAATCTCATATGATTGCGGCCAAAAGAATCATTAGATATTTGATTGATCTTGAAAAGTTTGGCATTTGGTATCCGAGACTCTTCATTTAATTTAACGGGATATTCGAATCTTGACCTTGCGACTGCGAGTTAATAGAAAGAGCACCCGATGGAACATGTCGGTTCCTTGGAAGCAGGCTGGTTTCATGGGCATGTAAACAAGCTTGATTTCCACTTCAACAAAAGCTGAATATATTCTTCTTTGGAAGGCTGTTGCTCTCAATTCTTTGGATGAAACAAGCGATTCTTGGACTATGAAATGCCCATGGGAACTTGTCCTATTTATTGTGATAATACTTCTGCTATTTCAGTCTCTAAAAATCCTGTCATGCATTCTAAAACCAAGCACATAGACATCCAGATATCATTTTTTGAAAGATCATGTTGGAAAAAGAAATGTTCGGTTAGAATATGTTCCTCTTGAATTCCAATTAGGCGACATTTTTACAAAAGCCACGAAAGTGATTTGAGTTTTTAAGAGGAGAATTAGGAATGCTTGTAATGTCATAGAACGATACATTTGGCTTGACTAACGTATGCAGGGTATACTTCAGTTTTGTTTTGTGCTGACAATTTATATCAGCAAGCAAATGGTCGGTAGCTCGAGAAATAGTTGTCGGCCGATAGGCGACACATGAAGCTCCTGTACAACAAAGCCTCTCAGCTGACACCCGTTAGCTGACAAAACTTATCTTCATTCCTTGATTAAATTTGTCGGCGGTGACAAACACTTGGTGACACATATTAGCGACAAATTGTCTAGCTGACATATAATGTAGTGATTAACAGTCACTGTCCAGGTAGCCTCTAAACCCTAAGTCAAAGCTGATCGTATCTCAGCTAAGACTTAATCTCAAAATTATTTAAAATGCCTCATTTATTTCCCGCCATTTATTTTCCTTGGAACTCGCGAAGCTTTCTTGAAAAGCCAAAATGACCTTTCCACTAACCCACCAACTCGGCGGTTGAAATGGCGTGTTTCACAAAACGGCTCATCATTGTGATAATGACTATCTGTCATAAATTTCTATTTTTATCACAAAAACCAAAATTCTGTGTACTTTATCACTACACTCCATATCTTGGCTTTTAAAACCCACTATAAGCATCCGTACGTATCTTATCCCCTTTTAAAAACCCACTCGTTGTCCCATTTTTATATTACCTTCTCTCACTAAAAGTCTTCTATTACTCTCTCTCTCTCTCTAAAATCCTTCTTCTTCTTCCTCAAAACCCTAAAATCTAAGTATATCGGCTGGAAACTCCATTGATACTCGTAAAAACACTACGAGCAGTGTGGTATCACCGGAGAACACAACGCCACGTACTTGATCTACCGAAAATCTTCTTACCCTATTCTATCTCTAAACACTTTCGGTACTCTTTACTTCTCTCAAATCCCTCTTCATTCTTTTGTTTTTAACAAGTTCTTAACTTATTTTTTTGTTTCAGGAAATGGCCTTAAACACAGCCATTGGATGCCTTCTTGATGTTGTTTCTCTCAATGAAGAACCTCACAGGGATCGAGTTGATGCATCTTATCACGACAATGGGTTAATGCCTCTTCTATCATTCACCATCCGAACCTACAGCTGTCAACTGACTGAGGAATTCTTTATGGGAATGGAGGAAAACCCAGCTGATCCCTTTTCTCTCATAGGTAATATCAGAGGTATTCAAGTTGTGTTCGACTCGGAGACCATTTGTTGCCTTCCCGGCCTCATGGCGGCGGTTCTCCACACCGTTCTGATGTAACCCGGCAAGCGAAATTTGGATTACCATGAGAGGTGAGGTCGATGGAAACTTGCATATGGCAGGCACAAGCACCGCTTTGCCCCTCTTCACTATGCCCTAGCTACTATAATCGACAAGTGCCTGATAATCAAGTCTGGGGGTCATGACAAAATTACAGAGGCTCAATTGTTCCTTATGGAAGGAATTGTAGAAAACTGTGAAATGAATTGGGGAGCCATTCTGGTAGAATGCGTGAAAGTAAACATTGCCAAGTATAAGGACAACATGGAAGCTGGGAACCCTCGACTGACTCACCACCTGATTATCAACCAATTCCTTCGATCCATACCAGCTCTTCAGCACATATTCGTCAGTATTGGTGATCTTGAACCAGTCAAGATCAAGAAATATGTTGCTGCTGATATAAGGAGAGCTAGTATTTCTAGCAGGTTTGGTCAAGAGCCTCAGCCAGCTCAGTCTAGCAGGAGACCAAGAAGAACAAGGACTCAAGCCCTTACTGCTGTGTCATCTAGTCGACGGTGATGATGGTCGACAGGCGAGGTTGCTCGGCCCCCAACACGAGTCCGGCCACGAGGGTCGGTCGGTGGTCGGCTAAGAATTGGTCGGTCGGCCGTGGTCGGCCGGTGATATGCCGAAGTTCGAGAGAAGGCAACCAGGAGGAGGAGGATCGACACCGGTGATCTTTTTGCAAAGAGAGCAGAGAAGGAATCTGGCGAATCCAGTACCTTTGTCCCTTTCTCTTCCCTACTGCAGCTGATCCTGCTCCCATCTCTCCCCCTTCTGATCCCAAATCACCAAACACTGCTCCAATCAAATTTTTCCCTCCCATTAGGAATCCTACCTTTCATCCTAGGCATTCCTACTATCAGGCAAATCCTGTTCCCATTCCTCCAAACTGGGTCTTTCCCATCGATCATCTACCATACTTTGTTCAGTTTCTCCTCTCTTTTCATGAGGAGAAGAAATCTGACAAGCCCCCTGTCAACCCAGTAAAGTATATAGACCATAACTTGAAAAGGAGACCATATGTCTTGTATCCTGCCACTCCAAACCTTAGTCAAGAAGACTTGGTAGCAAACTACGGGAAATACTTTGACCCTCTTCCTTTGCTTTGGAACAGATTCTATCTCTCAAATGATAGATTTGTTCAAGATGAATTAGTTTATTTGGCCTGGACCATTTACAGTAAGGTCCACAATCTTTCAGCTCTTCCTCCAAATGATCCTTTCCTCGTTGGCAGACCTGCATTGCCTGAGGACGAAGAACTTAACCAAGACTGGGAACAACCCTCGGTTGAGCCTGATAAGTTAGCTAGGATCCAGAGAGCAGCCAATAAGTATGTTCAAGATGCAGTGAATACTGCTAATTTAGCCTATATTGAGTTACACAGACGGATGGCCTCCATGCCAGGAGGAGCTTCCATGGACCACCTTCCCACGATGCTATGTCTAGTCGGCCCCCAATTCTTGAATCAATACCCCTTGTTTCTTACATCACTCCTTTGTCCCATTTGTAGTGTCAGCCACCACCATACCTGTTTCTGTCTCACCTCAGCAAATTGATGTTTCCACTTCAACCCTGCAACCTATCTCCCTTCCATCCTTCACTCCAGTCATTGATGCCTCACCTTCCATTCCAACCACAACAGCTGCTCTCCCACTTTACCAATATCAGTCCCAACTCTGCAACCTTCAGTTCCTCTTTCCTCAACTCCAGTGGTGTCAGTCCCTCAGCCTGTTCAAACCATGTCAGTCACCCTACCCTCCATCTCACCAGTATCAGTCACTCCTACTCTTGATCAATCCTTGTCAGCCATGCCTCAACCTGCACCACCTGTGTCAGCCACTCCCTCTTGTGCTCCCGAAACTTTAGCCATTCCTCCATCAGTTCCCCTCATGTCAGTCATATCATCCATTCCTCCCTTGATCGCCACTATTCCCGCCCCTCTTCCCATCAGTGTCAGCACCTGTGGTTTCACCGCTATTCTTATATCCTCACCGGTGACACCTGCAGGCTGCTTCTCTTCCTCTTCCCCGACCTTCCTACTCACCCAAACCAAGCCTCTCCACTGCTGTTCATTCTCGCCTCGACCTATCTCTTCACACATCCCACACCCTCTGTTAGTCGTTAGTCCGGTTTACGTCTTCAAACCATCGATCCCGACCCTCTCCAAGTAGATGATCATGGTTCTCTCTCCCCTGAACAACTCTCTGGACCAGACTGTCATGGACTCATCTTCTGACTCTTCTAAATCCATTTCTGAGGACGAGTCTCTTCTCTCTCCCTCTCAGTTAGCCAGTAGGAGAGCTCGACTTCAACGAAAAATAATTTCAAAAGCCTTGCTACATCCCACCGGCACTAAAATAGTCTTTCCCGAAGACATGCCTACCCTTCACACGAACACGAGCACGAAGCCCAAATCGGCCTACCCCATGGATGTTTTCTTTCCCCGACCACGAGGATGCGATATTCATACACATCGGTTATTCTCCGATGCACCTCGGCCGGCTCAACCACATGCTCCGGCCTCTACCTCTTACGGTTCCATGTCTCTATCAGCTAAGCTTGACCTTCTATATGCTCATCACTTGCATATGAAGTCAGCCCTCACACGTCATACACATCAGCTTGCTACCTTCAGCAACAAGTTGCTTCTCTGCTCCCAAACCTCACCCAGATCATTACCACCGAGGTGCAAGCTGCCATTGCTGCTGGTGCTCCTCGTGAAGCTCATATGGATGACTGGCGGACTCTCTTGCTCTATCAACAAGAATGGTCAAATCGTGCTTTCAATGCTGAAGCTGCTATGCTTCAAACCATTCAGGAGGAGAAGAAGCAGAAAGCAAAAGGCGATGCTACGGTGAAAATCGATTCTTAGGGAAAGGCGAAGCTAATGCGATCGGCCCGGTGACTCACAGGCGTCTTGAAGAACATGGTGAAGGCTGAAAAAGAAGTAAGCGATGCTCAAGTTGAGCCACAAGCAACTCAAGCAGTGAAGGGGAAAGAATTCAAGAAAGGCGAAGAGAACAAGTTGCACCGGAAGGTGAAGGCTGCGGCAAGAACCGAGAATGAAGCTGAAGTTGGTCCATCAGTTGAAGCAGTCCAAAACAACTGAAGGATCCACATCAGTCTATGGAACATTTCATCTCTCTCTTTACTTTGAACAAACTTTAAACTCTCGTTTTAGTTGTACCTCACATTGGGCATTACTCTTATGATTTCAGTTACTACATTGTGGTACTAACAAAATTTTGCAGGAACTTTAAAATTCTTGGCTTTCTGCTTTCAAGTGAATGGTTTTAAGCAAATAGGAGGAGATTGTTGAATCTTTAAATTTAAAAGATTTGCTTAAAAACATTTCACTTGATTGTCAGCCAGGACAAGTAGCTTATAATTGGTCAGCTGAATATTATTTTGTCAGCCAACCTTCTCACCGGTGATCTATCTGTTGCTATAGAATGAGTTTATCTTTCCTTATTTGTTTAAACATGCTCTAGTACTAACTCTTTCCCACTTTGTGTTTGTGATAGATGTCCTGCCAAATAATATCTCACAAGATCCTTTGTGATCTTGCATCTGTCATAACACATTTTCAAAATTCAAATGTGTTCCTAACGGGTTGCTCGCACAGACAATATATATATACCCATTGGAAGCATTGGTGAAGAAAAAGAATTAGAAGAATTTTTCAAGTCAAGAAACTTTCCACTTACAAACTCTCAGTCTTCGTCTTCGAAAAACTTTAGCTAGATACTCGCCTTTGAAAATTTCTTTCTAGTTATTGTTTAGGCAAAACACTGAGTACTTCATTTCAAATTATTTCGAACTCAGTCAGTTTGTCTCACGAGTTTGATTGTTTCTCAATCATTCTCCCAAACACCGGTCTTTTGTTGTACACTGATCCATTAGAGATCAATTAGATTTTTAATAAAATTAGTGCACTTCAAAAATCCAAGTCGACCAACTTGGTAGTGGGCGTAGCGGTTTATCGTGAACCACTTCAAGCAATTGTCGCCTATTTCGTATATCACGCTAGCGACTTAACACTTAATAAGTTATTAAACTGATTAAGTGTCAGCCAGTTAACAACACCTGTTTGCTTACTTGTTTAGTTAACTTGTGTTCGAATTTCCTCTCTATATCCAGTGATCAAACATCAAAACAAATTCGTTTTGAAAAAATGTTGTGTCAGTCAACTGACCAACTCACTTCAGCTTAAGGAATTTCAAAAGTGTCGTTAAGCCGACCAACTCTTCGCTTGACAAGATCAAGTTTTCACGCCAATATTTTATGTTTTTCAAATCAACCCCCAAAAGTTTTTAAAGGCTATTCACCCCCCCCTCTAGCCTTAACTGTTGCCATCTGGACTTACAAACTTGATGCGGGAAACCCAAAGCTCCCATAGTAATCTGAATGGGCCATAAGACTATTTTTAATAAATTCATAGTGGGGGCGTCGCAATATCCTTTTTTGCAATTTTCCTAAAAAGGTTTTCCCTAAAATGGGAAGGGAAATGGGAATGCAATTCCCATTCCTAAACATATCTTGATCGGAAACCATCCCTAAACAAGAGATAACTTGATGGGAAACCATCGCTCCCATCCCATTGATACAAAATCCACTCAAGGCAACCGAGACAAATTCAAAGCGTGCTAACATAGAACACTTCTTCGCACTTCGCACTTTTGATTTCGTCTTCCCCTAAACAAGGGAGGGTGGAACGAGCGAGCGTGGTGTCTGCATCCGCGTGCAGCACCCCTATCCAGGCGCGGGTCGCACCCCTGCAGGGTCCGACTATTATGTCAAAAAAATGAAAAAAAACCCATTCGGCGTTGCAACAGAAGTTGCATCGCGATTGTTTATTTTATTGCCCCTTCGAAGTTGCAACAAAAGTTGCATCACGACTATTTTATTTTATTGTTCCATCAACGTTGCAACAGAAGTTGCATCGTGACTGTTTTATTTTCCTGTACTTTCGGCGTTGCAATAGAAGTTGCATCGCGATTGTTTATTTTATTGTCCCTTCGGCGTTGCAACAAAAGTTGCATCGTGACCGATTATTTTCATGTACCTTTGGTGTTGCAACATAAGTTGCATCGTGACTGTTTTATTTTCCTTTACCTTCGGCGTTGCAACAGAAGTTGCATTGTGGCTGATTAAAAGGAAAAAAAGAAGAGATTTCCACCATGGCTCGGCTTGCATCGCAAAATGTTTTCAAATATTAAAATTTTCCCCAACGATGCCTGTCTTGAAATTGGAGAGTCTATTATTGTCAACGACGTTTGTTTACTAGTAAACATGCGTTTATTTGTAAACTCCGTCGTTTAGAGGCTCTGTAGACACCCCAATTTCGTACCCTTACGCTACGATGTCCTAAAAATATAATTTATAAATTAAATGGACTAACTAATGTTACTTCCATTACGTTCAGGAAAAAAAAAAGACTTAACAGAAGAAAGAATCAATGATGAGAAGGGGGTAAAGTGCAAAAAGAGAAAAAGGCTAAATTTACAAAGGGAAAAGAAGGAAGGAGTCGTGCCCCCTCCATGGGAGCTGCTCCCCCCACCAAGGAGTCGCGCCCTCTGCCAAAATGGTCCCCAGTACGCTGCATGCTCCACCGTTCTTGCATGTGGTACCACCCATCGTTGCTAACCTTGGTCATTTTCCCAGCGTGCTTTCGGCTTATAAAAGAATCCCTCCGCCCCTCATTATCAACACACCAAAATCTGATCTTCTCTCCTTCAGCCGATAGGTTGCCGTTCTCATCCCTTGCCCAGCAAGCGAGCAATCCTCTCCTCACCCAAGCAAGCCTTCGTTGCCCAAGCAAGTCTCATCCCTTGCCCAAGCAAGTGAGCCTCCATTGCCCCTGCCTAGCCACCTTGCCCTAGCAAGCCTGCCTAGCTGGTCCAAATCCAACACACAATCAAAACAATGCAGAAAAAAAGACTTTCTCTCTCTCGAGAAAACAGGGGAATCACTTGTCGATCGCCTAAGCCTAGGTGTACCGGATTCAAATACCCACCCTTCAAGAGATATGTATCGACCTATTATTCTGTCCCACAGTTATTTAAATAAAATAGATAAAATGTAGATATCTATGTTATGTAGGCTGTAAATATATTGTTGTTTGTACATATTAGTATATTTAGTTTATGTTTCTGTTTTAGTATAATAAAATTATGCTTTCTTCATATTATCTATATTAAAAAGATTAATACCATTTTTATAAAATTTTAAAAATAGTTGTTACTATGCCTGAGTATCGTTACTCCTTAAATCTTCATTAGCTTTCAATATACACTTTTTTCAGGATAAATATACACATAAAATGAAAATGTTTTTAGTTAACCCCAAAGTAGAGACCGAAAGGGCAAGTTGGGTACCTAACCCCTTCCCAACTCGTAACTTAGCCCCCGAACCTATATTTTATGATATTTTGGTTTTTCTCTATTTAAACCTTAAAATAGAAGTGTCAACTCTGTACACACATTTTTAGAGTCCACAACGAGGACAATCGTATTCAACACGCTTAAGTTTTGAAACCACTCGCACTCACACGAGGGTAGGTTCGAAACGGGGTTCTCACACCTGGTCAAAACATTAAGGCTCCACAGTTCCTAGCGGCGATTTGTGCAAAGCGTAAAGTGCGCCTCTAAAGTGCCCAATGCGACCTGCAGGTGCGGGTCCGGGCTCGGTTGGTGCTTTGCACCATCCTCGCAGCTGGATTTGGGTTAGCCTTTGGCTTAGCCTTTGGCTAACCGACATGTGACACCATTACGATGCACCTTGGAACACCCAATTGAATTCCAATAAAGTGCACCTATTAATAAATTGTTCTCTAACACTTTATTTTCACAATGTGGGATATGACATTTCATATACGCATTTGCTCTTCAACTATAAACCTAAGTTGCTAAATTTGTGCATTAATTTCTCATTCACCCGAAATTGATTTTGAGCAAATAAATACATTATCCGTATCTACTCGAAAAGTAGATTATTAATATGCAACTTGATTTTAATTCGACTAAATGGAATTTAAATTAACTATTGGTCAAAGATTGGTCGTCACTAGAGGTGGCAAATGAGCGGGTATGGGCGTGCCCATATGGGCAATGGACTCAAATGGGCGGGCGAGTAAGTGTTCATTTAATAACATGTGCATATATGAACGGGCAGTAAATGGGCATAGGCGTCCATTTACTCATTAACATACAATTATCAAATAAATACAAAAATTACAAAAAAAAAATCATTAAAAAATTATTACTCCCTCCGTTCCGGGTAGATTGTCCCTATATAAAAGTCAAACTTCTAAGAAAATAGCAATTTTAGTAGTCCATTGGTAATAAAATAACATTTTTATCCCTTAATTTTTTAAAGTGGACTCTTTAAGTGAAACTTCTCAAAATGAAATAGTTGACTCTTTGCCCGGAACCGATAGAGTATATTTTAAGAAAATTATAGATGAAATCAAAACTATTTCTTCTCTTTTTTTTTAATAAAATATATTTGAAAATTGAAACAATAAGATATTAATCCTCCCCGAGTCAAGGAGATTGGAACTAAAAACTACATGTATGTGAACTGATTGGAACACCGTGAAATACTTGAACATATTAAAATTAAAAGAATATAAAAGTCACTGAAAGATTGGAAGAATTAAAATTCAAGAAGCAAAGTTTCCTATTATAATATATGGTAAAAAATTGCATAAGTAGTGGCAGTAAGACAAGAGAGGAAATGCGACAGGGAAACGTGAGGAAATGTGCCAGCGAGATTTTAGCATGGGTGCCCACTTGGGCGCCCATTTGGCCCACCATCCCTAACCTCACATAGGCATGCCTATTTAAAATTTTAAGTGTGTTCATACCTATTTTTTAGTGGACGGTCTGGGCGGACAAATGGACATGGACAAAAATTGCCAGCTCTAGTCATCACCAATATTTGCAACTGATATGCCCGGCCCAAGCCGGGTCACGAGCAAGGCACAAACTGCTATCACATGCTAGTCGCGAGCGTGATCAACGTGGGCCCGCCCACCTAGCGGGCAAAATGATGGAAGCATTAAACAGCGGGCAGTGAAGTTTTCCCGTCCAAACCTAGCCGGGCACAGGCCTTGCCTGTTCGACCAGGGGGCATGCCCGGGCACTACACTCATACCTAGCAGAGGAATCGGATTCATCTCGACCAAACCTGGTCGAGCATTGGCCCCGCTTGCCCGACCAGGGGCCACCCCTGGATCTATATTGACTTCAGAGCAGTGCGCATCAGGCAGTCGGGCAAAGCCTTGCTCGCCCGGGTACATATCGAGCAGGAAACACCGGAGGCTTGCTCCTCGAGACAAGTCAAAGGTTTCCATGTTTAAGCAGGGCACTTACCATATCATGCCTAAAATCAAAGGATTCTCTCCTTGATTGATTAGGTATCTAAGGAAACTGAATCCTAGACGGATTCAACCACATTGGGGGGCCTATAAATACATCTCCATAAGCCATAACAAGGTACATACACTTTCTTGAGCCTTGGCACTCTGTCAATTTACTTTCAGGCCCACACACGATGCTTACTCTCATACCGGAGGGGTTTCGCGAGGCCCTGCCTTGCACTTCCACTCAGGTTTTCTTGTGTTCTTAGACAGGCTCAAGGAAGGAGAATCAAGCCCATATATCCTACCTAACATACGGACGACCCAAGCTGTGATTTTTCCACATCAGTTTGGTTCCGTTGCCGGGAAACGAAGTTTCAACATTTCTCTCAAGTTTTTCCGGTGAAAGTTCTTAGTTTCTCCTTGTTGCAATGGCTGGAAAAGGTAGCAAGCATCATGCCACTGCTAGTAACCACCAAGCTGGCACCAAGGATCTGCCACCAAAGGCACCCCAAGGGGTACAAACGAGAAATCAAAAGGTGGCTGCTTGGCATGCGACTCATGACAATGACATGCCATATGTGGAAGAACAACTATCCCAGCACGCTAGTCAAAGCCATGCAAGCCAGCGTGACGTTAGGCATGTCATCAATAAAAAGCGCGATGCTCGCGCTTTAGATCTCCGAACGCAATTGAATCGCCAACGAGAAAATGGTCAGGATAGCCACGTGAGTTTACCCGGGCAAAATCCTAACCAGCAAGCCGTTGCTCTGCAGATTCAAGCGGAGTATGATAACAAAATGTATGCACTAAACCAGCAACTGCTCGCTTTGGGCCATGCCCCGGTTCCAGTTGCAGACTTGGTGCTGCCCGCTCTCAGTAATCCATCACTTGTTGGCGATGGCCATGCCTCCCAACATTTGCCCCGGCGGATGGATCCCTCCGCTCATTCATGTACCGTCTGAAAGGGCTGAGGCGGTGAAACAAGCAGATGACCAGGCTGAGAGTAGATACAGCCGTCAGAATCTCTCCCACAGACACCATCATCGGCAGGAACACCGTGCTCGGGAGGAAAGTCATGGCCGCCGTAGGGTTCGCGAGTGCGTGGAAGCAGAGGCACAGCGGCCAAGACATAAAGCGTGTGTTGAGCAGGAAGCTTCTCATGAGCCCACCTTTTGTTCGTGTGTGCGTAGCGACCAATCAGACCCTGCTCGTTCCTCCAGACTCACGATAGATGCAGAGAGGCGGCTGTCCGAGAGAATGGAAGCCATGAAAAGGGACATGGCCAAACAAATGGCCAACCTAGCAGTGGCCAAGCCCGGCTATGGGGCCACTAAGCCGCTGGAGGGCAGTCCGTTCACTCCAGAGATCGAGAATGCACCACCTGCGCAAAGGGTTATCTTCCCGCAATTCGAAAAATACTTCGGGAAGACGCGGGCAAGTGATTGGCTCAGATCATTCGAGGCACAAATCCGATTGGTCACCGATGTTGAAGCCCTGAAAATACCGGCATTTGAGGGAGCTCTTCAGGGAAAGGCACAAGCCTCGGTCAAGCGCAGTTCCCTACGACGATTGATAGCCGGGCAACGCCCGAAAGTTCCTGTAGGAATTGAACCGCAGCCCAACCCCCAAGAATCGTTTCTACCTTGCCAAGATTAAGCAAGGTGACAACGAATCTTACAGCAGCTACTTGAAGAGATTCGAGGAGATGCTCGACCAAGTGACCGCCACCAATCTACATAGATCACTTTTCGGTACCTCAACAACACGAGGCGGCCGCCAAGACAATGCTAGCGATGAACTCTGGCTTCCAGCGTAGCCGCTAGCGAAGTTCACATCTCTTCTCGGCCGATCGAGCCCAAGGCCGATAAAGCCAAAATAAAGACAAGGCTCTCGCAAGCGCGCCACGCCACCGACTGTGAGCCCGAAGGGCAACCATCGCCAAAGAGACAGAAGAGAACAACCACCCCGTGCAAAGATTCGTGGAGGCTCAGCCACCCCGCTAAACACTACGCTGGAAGAAATCATGTTCCAAGTGAGGACGCGCTGCCTGTCCCTTACCCACTCGATCCTGAGCTCACTCATACCAGGGACAACACAAAGTACTGTGATTACCATCATGGTAATGGCCATACCACCGAGGAGTGCATTGTGTTGAAGAGGAGATTCAAAAGCCGCTCAACACGCAAGTTGGACCGCTCTAAAAGAGATCGCACTGAAATAAGGCCAACAACGACCAAGGAAGACCCCAAGAGGAAGAGGGCCGTGCCCCGTATTCGAGGGGTAATAAATATGATTCAGAGAAAAGCTTCCATCTAGCACACGTACTGCGAAGCACATCTATTCCTTGTCTAAGTGCTGTCAACACACCAAGAATTCATGGGCAAAGCGAAAGGTAGCATCAAGCTTACTCCGGCAAGCTTGGCAAGCACCCCTTTCGCATTCTCGAGCAACCGCTGGTTATTTCCTCGCTTGGTGAACAACTGCAAGTTCACGTGCTTCTACTCGATATCGGGCATGTAGACACATGTACTACTTCTTGCTTCAAGGGACCTGAACTCGCCAGACGCCTCAAGCCTTATCCGGGAAAGCTGGGGGTTCACCAATCACCAAGTGAGCGCCAAGGTACCATCGAAGCCGAGGTATTCGGTGATGACGGGGCTCAAACTCCGGATAGAAATGATCACGCTCTAGTGACGATTTGAAATCGGGCAGACAACCGATTTGGGGCGCCCATCAATGGCCAAATTCTGATGGTCACCTCCATTCCCCACCGTAAGGGTTTTACATTGAGAACAAAGCGCATGCTTAACAAAGAAGCCTCGGCAATGTGGGAGTATGTCCGGAATCCCAAATGAAGAAATAGAAACCGATCGTGGACATTCCCGACTGCATCAGAAGGTTCGAACCGATCGTGGACCTTCCCGACGACCGTAAGGCCTAAAAAGAGAGGTTCCCACCAATAATGCTTCAACCTCTATCCCCATAAACAACATCGAGCTCGGGAAACTTCAAGTCACGATCCCACGGAAACAGAGGTTCCCCGAACAAGCCCCTGGCACTGGCCCTCCAGTAAGGCG